>JAOUQZ010044861.1:0-27983 GCA_028564935.1 Neosilurus hyrtlii | reverse complement strand
CCCCCCCCCCCCCCCCCCCCCCCCCCCCGTGTTTTGCTGAGGTACACATTTGGAACTGCCAATTAACCTAATGTGCATGTTTTTGAATAGTGGAAGAAACCGCAGTACCTGCTGGAGACCCATATAAGTACGGGAGAACATGCAAGAAACACCCGAGCCCGGGACTTGAACCCTGCACCCTGTTGCTGTCAGGAAGACACTAACCACTATGGCACCGAGGCATTTTCTCTGTGTACGTTCCCACTTTCCCTGATTTTTATAAGTATGCACTTGACTTTTACATGTGTCATCCGTCAGTTCCCATATGAAATCAATTTCCTGCCTTTATAAACACTGTCTAATGTACAAAGGCAGATTCTGTACACATGACAGGAAAAATAAATGAAAGGGACTCAGATAGCATATGGACAACTTGAAAGGTTGCTGTGGGAGAAAGACGGCTTTCATTTTGAATAAATTCTAACATATCTTCATTCCTTTAACTCATAATAATTCAAAGAACAGTTTGCTATTACCAAGCAGGTTTGTGGACACCTAATAACATTAAATTCTTAATTGTTTTAGAACCTACTACCCCCCCACATATAGTAATACATTTTTTACATTTGACTTGACCTACTCTAAAAACATTATATCTTGATGTATCATCATCATTTATACATTAAAATAGATTAACATTGATGACTAGTGTATCTGGCCTTTCTGTGTGGAGTCTGCATGTTCTTTCATGCTTACATGGGTTTTCTTGGGGTACTTGGGTTTCCTTCAACAGTCCAATGATATAAGATAATCTTTCTTAAGACAAAATAATCCTTTATTGATCCTATTCAAAGTGTAGATAAGGTCAATTCTTACTCACTAATCGCATAATCCTACAATTAGTGTTGCAGGGAAGCTGGAGTCCAACTCAGTCAACACTGGGTGAAAGAGGGGGACACCCTGACACCCTGAATAACTTGCCAGACCATTGTAGGGCAGCAAACTAGGGGCAATCTGGAAAAGTCAATTAGACTAATGTGCATGTCTTTGGACTGTAGGAGAAAACCGGAGTACGCGGAGGAAACGCACGCCAGTACAGGGAGAATGTGCAAACTCCACACAGAAATGCCCATGCCCGGGACTCAAACCCAGGACCTTGAGGTGGGCATGGCAAGCACTATGCCACCGTGTCGCCCCAATAAGGTCTAATTCTAGATTGCCCATAGGTGTGAATGTGAGTGTAAATGGTTGCTTGTGTCTGTCTTAACCCTGTTTCAGATTGGTGACCTGTTCATGGTGTACCCTGCCTCTCACCTGAAATCAGCTGGGATTGGTTCCAGCTTCTTTTAGAGACCCTGATAGATCATGGATAAATGGATGGATAGATGGACTAGTGAAACTGGCTGTTCGGCTTTTTTTTTTATTGCCTTGGTTTGTTTCTTTATTTCTTAGTTATTAAGGCAGTATTCTTACACACAAAACAAAGATAACTCTCACCTAGGTGTACTGTGCATGGTTGCTCCATCTTAAGAGTGCCAGTATCACAAGGGATACATTTATGTCCATCTGTTAAAACAATTAGAGAAAAGATAAACAATTACAGAGCCACAGGGAAAAATATGCTTCTCCATACTCCCGGAGGACATTGTGCTTTTCTGATGAGTGCAGCCATCCAAATTATTCAATATTGACTTGGATTTGTTCCAGACTGAAAACATATCATTCAGTGTGAAGCAAACTGGCACTAGATTTGTGCAAGGGCCAGACAGTGGCAGGTTGGGAAGTCAAACAAGGTTTGAAATGGTAAAGTCCTCTGTATTTTATTACTTATTAATGATAGGATTTGATGTGAAAATTGGTAGCATTACAGAAAATCAGATCAGAGTTAAATTTTACTTCCCAGAGAAAAGAGATTGTGTGTGAATTTGCCACACCTAAAAGGTTCTCAGATCTCTGTTTAGAATCTTTATTACTTGAGTTAGTATCTGAGATTTATTATTATTTTTTTTAAGGGTTCAGTAGCAGAAACCTAAAGGAGATCTTCAATTTCCATCCAACTTTGGTACTTCGCATATGGCTAATGAAGTGATAAAGAGTCCTATTATTACTGTAAATTACTTTCCGTGGGATGAAATCCGAGTCATGATCAGCTGCTGTAGTGAATTGCAGTTTCTATTTGACTCTCATGTTGAGTCAGATTAAATCATTAAAGCAAGTAATGAGCTTTGCACCACTATAATATATAACACTTTTCAAGCCAAACAGACTTTTTTGTAATTTTTTTCCAAGGCTAAAACAATGCACAGTGTGAACATTGTTTATTAAAAACAACAATACTGTAGATAGTAATATTTAGGTATAGCATATCCAAGTGTTTGCCCCATCATGAGGAGATTTTTTGTGATGCCACACACATGTAGCCGGATGTCCAAGAGTGCAGAACTGCCCCACCTGTCTGGATGCGGAGAATAACATTCATCTGCTCAGCTGAGGAAGTTTCCAGGTGACAATTGTGGTGATGGACTTTATTCAAATCCTCTCACTCACTCACTTATTTGCCAAACCGCTTATTCCTACGCTTAAACCTGAAGTCTATCTGGGTACTCTGAAACCAAAGCACCCAGAGAAAACCCACTCAAACACAGAAATAACATGCAAATTCCACACAGCCCAGGACTTGAACCCAGTACCTTCTTGCTGTGAGGCAGACATGCTAACCAATATGCCACTATGCCACTGATGATGCTAAAATAAGAACTAGGGATTGTTATTGTATATATATATATATATATTGGATTAATAACACGCACACATTTAACCTTTTTCCCAAGCCTACAAAACGCATGTAAAGTGGGCTGACATATTCCCATGACCCACTGCAAAATTTTGCAAGAGAAAAGATTAGAACCTGGCATAGACTTTTCCTGAGAGACCAAGGGGTATGATTTCTTTATAGTGTAAAAATAGTGGTAACAATCCCAGATTACTCTACACAAACACAACAGGATTTTATGATTCCTGCCATGACAAATGTGATGCAGCTGCCTTTAAAGTTGAAGATGGCCAATTTTACTTATTGCCTTTGTCATCACGTTGTATGTAAAGAAAAGTCCTTTTCGAAATAGTGGTTAACTCAACCATCAGATCTTAAGAAATGATTAGGTGATGGTTCTTTCCCTTTTTTCACCCTCAAGTGTTCCATCATATGACTTCTGGTCACACCTGATGCATTTACAGAATTGAACTGCAATCAGTGCCTATGCATCCCTTGGACCTTCCTTTTGTCCATTTGGACATCCCACAATTATTTGAGGATTACACTTATTTAAAGCCAGAACTACAACTCTCATAAATTGTATGACGCGATTTTAGCTCAAGGGGTGGTCCCAGTAATCCTAATGCAGGTAGGGTAGATAATTTTTTTTCTATAACCTTCACTGGTATATATAGGACTGCTTAATAGTTGTCCCTGGGACACCATTCCTTAAAAGACATAAAGTTGTCTATCTACTAAGATAAGCCATTCATCTCAGTGGATTCATCTTAGTGGATGAGTGGAACTTGAATTAGAGATTACAGTACACTTGTATTCTTATATTTCAAAAAATTGCTAAAATAATAAATTAGTTTTCACTGATCAGGCATAACATTTAAAGCATTAGGACCACCGAAGTGAACCGTCAGTTCTTGAAGTTGATGGGTGGGAAACAGGAAAAATAAACAAGCATAAGGATTTGAGTGACAAGGGTGTCATGGGTCCCTGAGGCTCATTGTTTCACATGGGGAGCAAAGGCAAGTACGTCTGGTCTGAAACACAAACCACTGAAACTGTTAACGCCGACTATGATAGAACGGAGTCAGAACACACAGCCTGCTGTGTATGGAGCTGCCTAGCTGCAGACTAGTCAGGTGGTGTCGATGTTATGACTGATTGGTGTATGCTTACTAACTACAACTAAGATGGTCAGTAATTTACTTTCCCCATTCACATTCAAAAATATCCCAAAGGATTTCTTCAGAAATTCCCCACTGAACTTCTCCATAAAGGGCATGCAATTCACAATCCACTATAATAACCAAAGCGGAACACTTAAGACTTAAGTCTGTCAGTTGTAGTTATAACTTCAGCGTGCACCAGCCAGACCTAAGCCAAAGAGCAAATCTATTGAGCTGAATACAGTCGAGCATGTATTCACATCTGCTATTTTCTCTGGGTTATGCAACATTAGACCTCATAATTTGTTGACAGATTGCATGGATCTTCTATCAGGGTCTCACAGAAGTGCTGCATCTAGTTCAATCTGCTTTCTTTATCTTTTATAACATTTAAAACACATTGAGAGGTAAATGGGTTTGCAGTGTAATATCCGAGATCATTTCAGAGACTTGTGCAAAAACCTTTGGATTTTGACAAAGCAGAAAATTATTTTTTATAGGGATTTCAAGCACTGCTATTTTTGTTAAGTCATCTATTTATTAGGAAATTAATTAGATTGAATTGCAGATAAGCACAGCCAGGATTGAATTTAGGTGGATTTTTGAGAGAGAGAGAGAGAGAGAGAGAGAGAGAGAGAGAGACTGACACTGACTTTCTGTGACAAAAAAGTATGGCTGGATAACACTACTATTTTGTTCAAGGTGTTTTTTCTTTTGGTTGAATTATAGACCAGACCAGTTACTACTCAATTACTTAATCCTACTACTAGGGTAGCAGGAAGGCTGAAGCCTATCTCAGCCCACACTTAACGGAGACGAGATGCACACTGAACAGCTCGCCAGGCCATCACACGGCAACATCCACATAACCATTTACATCCACACCTGGGACAAATGTGTCTGTCTTTGGACTGTGGGAGGAAACCAGAGTAACCTGAGGAAACCCATGCAAGCACAGGAAGAACATACAAACTCCACACAGAAACACCCTCGCTGATCCCAGGTCCCACCCATACCAGTTAATATATTTGCTTCAATGATTACAATAATATTGTACAAAACACAAACATGCAAGATAGTTCAAAAATAATTATGGCGATAATGCAATGATCTAATTTTCATTTAATTTATTTACTAATAAATTTTATTTCTTTTTTTCTGTATCAATTTTACCTCTGTGTGAAACCCTGTTCAACATTGTCATCCATCACACACATAACCTGACTGAGGGGTTTCTGACCTCTCACCACTGTCAATCATCCATCTCTTCACCTGTCAAAAATGATTTTACTCTGATATTCCTTAAAAGCCAGCACTGATGGTCTAATTCACTGTGATTTTGCCTTCACCTGCCCACTGTGACACTTTTCATTCAATACACAGTTTTTTGCCACTTTGGTCATCCTACGGCAATCATACACAAGGTCAGTAAATTAATTCTTTGCTTTTTTTTACTGTAAACAATAATTGACAATACTGCTATTTTTCATGGCCTTCAGAACTTTATTTCCCTTGGCAAACTTTCAGCTTTCATTTAGGGAGAAATCACCATTTAACCTCTTAATAGAAAACTAGGTTGCTAATGAGGCCTATAGGTCTGTCATTCTACATCCATCCATCCATCCATCATCTGTACTGCTTATCTGTCATAGACTGAAACAAATCGGATCATTACCTTAGGGCAATTTATTCATTTAAAATAATAAAATCCATATTCCTTTCATTTTAACTTTAAAAAATAAATAAAAAAAACATTTTTACATAACTAGTTGCATATATACTAGTTTGCAGAATATACTCCTCATCACTTGTCCCCACGATTCTTGTATGTATATTCCATATTAATTTCTGTAGCCATTAAATTCAACAGCATGAACACCACTAAGATTTCCTTTAAAGTAACTGCATATCTTCCTACACATAGGCTGCTGTTGTGTTTTACTAGTTATGTCCCCTCATCATCTCATTCCCTCTTCCTACAAAAGTGAACTAAGGAACGTACAAGCCCAGTGCCCATATAAATCCATGCAGAATGTTTTTGCCAATCAACAAGTATCTTAACATAATCACTAACCTGACCCTTTTTCAGAATCCCTCATCATACAGATACTGCCTTTCTGAGAACTTACCACTGATATCTGCTGACTCTCATTCCTAGTCTGTCAGATCTGAGAATAGCTTTTGTTGTCTCACTGTTCTCTTCCTAATGGTTGTGAGAACAAACTGTGCTGGCTTACCTCAGACTAACAGAAAATACTTAATTACCCTCACAGGCCACACTTCAGCAGCCTTACAAGGAGTCCCGCAAGGCAGGTTGCTCTTCATCATCTACATGCTCCCTCTCTAGCATATTATACACCACTCCCGTTTTAGATTTCATTGCCTAAACTCAATGACTCCCAGAATTCAGTGGTGCAAAATAAAATGAATCCAAAATCTACTTCTGACTCATTATGAAGCCTTCATATTATAAATTCAAGAACTGCATGATGTTCTTTTGAGGACAGAAATAAGCCGCTCAGCATGAAACCTCAACAAAACAGGACCCACAGCTCTTCATATTAAAGGTTGTTCTGTAGCTCCTCTGTACAAATCCTTGTATTTCTGTACATTACTGTGTATTCACTCTTGAACACCCAGTCCCTACTTTTTACAGGCTGTTAAATCTAACTAGTAGTCTACTAGTCTCCTCCACACAGACATTTCCTGTATGACCAGCAGATTGCCCGGACCTCACCTCCATGTTCACCAACATGCGATTCTGGCAGCATATCATACGCTCTGGATCCTTCAAATAAGCACGCTCTCTTCTTTACTGATTTTAAAAGCATGCCAATATTCACCATTACCTACCTTCTCATTATCCCTCTCTTCGTAACCCTGGTGGCCAGGGATTCTTAAGAATAATCGCAATCAAAGAAAGAGAGATGGGTGATTGTGGTTGCAGATTCTTAATTCAATTGAAAAGTCATGGCCACAGGTCCAGTAACAGGAAGTCATTGTCAATCGCATTCAGGACTCCCTAAGCTATTTCTGATGGTGTCTGCTATTCAAAAATAGCATCAGGTGCATTAAAGAGCACCGCTATCGGTCAGTCTTACAGTATAATTTGTGTGTATATAAAATACGTGTAAGCGATACAGATGCTTATTTTAACATAAATGACCATAGAAAGCACAATACTGGTAATTTTTTCCCGTGGATTACTAGCAGAGGCTGACCTATAGGGGGTTAGCAGTTTAGACGCCGTTGTTCCCTGGAAGTGACATCAATGCATAGGGCGGGGTTGACATATCTTGTGTAGACAGTGAAATTTACATTTTAGTGACTCTGAGGATGAGAATGCTGCCAGAGATGTGTGTGACGGTAAATCCAAAATGGCCTATGCAGATAATGTTTTGCCAACTCGGCTTTCCTGTTGTCAGTTGGTTTAGGAACAAAAAGAAATGTTTTCTGCACTTGTTGCTTGTGCAACCCAGTGCTGGCTGATAATGTGTTATGCTACACAGGGTCAGAGATGCAGTCCAGGCAATCACGAGTTCTTGTCACTACCAGGCTGTAACAGCCAACATGTCTCTGATCATGCCTTGAGTTGTAACACTCGCGCGCACTTTGAAAACGGGCATGGACTGATGTTGCCAGAAGGAACCGCTGATGTTGTACATGACTGTTTTAAATAGCTAGTAAGACTAATTTACCACGGGTACCCTTTAACTTTACTCAACTGAACCAGGTACATTTCATTAATTTTCTGAACCGCTTAATACTAATTAGGGTCGCAGGGAGGCTGGTGCCTATCTCAGTCGACTCTGGGCAAGGGCAGAGTACACCTGGACAGCTCACCAGGCCATCGCAGACTGAACCAGGTAGTACATTATAGTTTTCTATGTACAAATGTAGGCATTTGGCATTTAAAATAATGGGGGAAAAAACATTTCAGGACAAAACAGACACACATTGTTTGAGATGGCTTAATACTAAGTTAACTTACTAATTTATAAACAACAGTGACCCAGAGAAGCAATATGGCAGCCACCCCGGGACACCCTTGGCAAAAACTGCAAGAAATAGAGAGGACCACTGCCCCAGATATAAAAGAAGTACTGCTCTAACATGGTGCCACCAACACAGAGTGTTGAGTGTGAGCCGGTAAGGTAGGTGTGCGGGGTTTTTTACACACAAGCCGAGTGACTCATCAGAGCCAGAGCTTATCCCAGTTTAAAGAGCATGACGCGAATAGCAGTTCAATTCCTCCTGGATGACACGCTAGTCCATTGCAGGTCACCTTCCCTCACTTTACCTCATTTTACCTTCCCAGAATTTTTACTGGTACCCATTTATATTGCTGGGTTAACAGAGGTATGCTTGTGGTTAAGACCTTGGCCAGTCTTAGCACAGTGGAGGTTTAACAGGGATTCAAACCCATGACATCTCAATCATAAGCCCAGCACCCTAACCAATACACCATCGGCCTATAAACTATACACTATGTTTAAAAAAATTTAAGACAGGGAAGAAAGAAGGCTAGGAAGTGGTGGGAAACTACAGAATATTAAAATATTAGGAAATGAACAGGACCTACCACTGTGAACATCATCTTTGCCACTTTGTACCTCATTTCCAAATATTATACAGAAGTTTTTGTTTTTTTTTTAGATCACAAACAACTTGCACGTTTTGTTATTATCTGATACTCTTTCTCTTGTGCCTCTTATACTATCTATCTGACTTTTGAACAGATCATTAGAATTATACTGTATATACATTCATTCATTTTGAAAGCCGCTTAATCCTAATTAGGGTCGTAGAGAAGTTGGCGTCCACCTCAGCTGACTCTGGGCGATGGCTGGGTACACCCTGAACACTCTGTCAGGCCATTGCAAGGCAACCATTTACAATCACTCTTACACCTAGGAGCAATTTGGAACAAACCAATCAGCCTACTGTGCATGTGTTCTTGGATTGTGCAAAGAAACCGGAGTACCTGGAGGAAACCCTCGCAAGCACGGAGAGAACTCCACACTGAAACACCCGAGCTTGAGAATTGTCTTGAGTCTTGCTGTGAGGCAAACATGCACTGCACCACCGTGCCACCTGATTATACTGTATAGGTATAACATATGAATGATTTAGGTTTCATGCCTTCTACTTTATTTCCAAGGCACAGTTTCCTAGAGCCCCATGTCCCACATATTTTAGTGTTTGTTTTGATTCTAACATTCCCACTCCAATTAATCAACTAATTACCATTACTACTGTGAACACTTGTGGCTTTTTGCTGTTATTTGTTTAATCTGCCAAATTCTCCTACTTCCTGGTGCACTCAAATATACTACGTTTTCTAGAGTACTTTAATAATACTCACCCTGATAACCCAGGAACTGTTATCAAATTAAAATTAATTGTTTATAGGTGTAGTCAAACAGCAATATATTTCCTGAATTCCTTTGTGAAAGCTTTTAATTAGATTCGTTCTGCTCCATCAAAATGAAATATCAAAAGGGAAGATAATGAAACGGAAAAGCATGTACAGTGACAAAGAGTTATGTTTTGTTAGTTTTTTTTAAATGTCTTATTCGTGTGAGTGTGTGTGTGTGTGTGTGTGTGTGTGTGTGTGTGTGTGTGTGTGTGTGTGTGTGTGTGTGTTTTCATAATTAGTTTTTAATGGTAATTAAAGGTCAAGGTATGTAAACGCTTGTTGTAAGGCCCAAGCTAAAACATTATTCATATGGAGAATGCAAAGCAGTGTACATTTAAACAAAAATAAAAGAGTAAATAAAAGCCCAAAACAGCACACTCAGCATCACTTTGTGTTCACAAAGCAGTTCCATAAGCGTATATCTTTTGTCTTTTCTGCGTGTACTGTGCCAATGTCAGCACATTGTGCATCCAAGGCTGATTAAATTAAAATGAGTCTCAAACACTATAGAAGGCCTCTGTGATGAATTATATTCCATCAGTGCTCTAGTGTTGTGTTGTCTAGATTTACTAACTACTGTTGAGGTCTTTAGCAACCTCACGAACCATCTCAGTTAGTGGTGATCATTGATTTAATACTGACTGCACTCATGAGCTTCTGCAGTTGTTTTCATTAAACCAAAGCAAATTATTCATTATCATCGCTACTTTAAATTTCTCCTTCATTTCTATAATACATAGAAAAGTGATAGTGATACTGGATGACACCAAGATTAAAACACTCATATGCCAAACAACTTACTCCCACTAGGGTCATGGTGAGGCTGGAGCCTAACTCAGCCCACGGTGGGCAAAGTGTGAATGAATGGCGCAAGCTCCAGAAGTCAAACCACGTCAGGCAAAGGACGTTGGTCTAGCAATTTATTACAGATGAGCCAATAAATGTAACAATTAACAATAAGCCAGGCAAAACTTAATAGGAGGAGAGATCGTTGTAAGCCCATTGTTTCTGAGAGTAGGAGATGAGAAGCGAAGATTGGAGACAGCTTGCGGTGAGTAGAATCTTGGATCTTGCAGCAATATTCTTGCTAAGATGTTTATGGTTGTCCAGGTTTTAGCGTAGTCCGTTCAGCAATGACAAGGTTTTCAAGGTTTTCAAGTGCAAAAGGCTGCTTTCTTCATTTTAGAGCACCTTATAGTCCTTCCTGTCTTCTGACGAAAGTGAAGTGAGCACTTCTCGACTTTTGCCTTTCAGCACGTTTTGCAGTAGGAAAGACCATGTTTCTTCTGGCCATTTGAGTGCTTGAAATTTGAATGCATGAAATATTTGTAAGCTGCACCTTCGTTAAAGGGGGGTAACAGTTTCACATGTTTACCATAATCAAATTTTGGCTGTGGATCCTTCTTATTAGGTTAAACTTCACCTCTTTGTTGATCCATCTCCATTTTCTTCATCTCCATTTCTACTCGGCATTTCTCATTTTCCGCCTCCATTCGGCGGATCTCTAATTCTTTTCTTCTGAGTCGAAGTTCTCTATCTCCCTTCTTTGCTGACGCTCATCAGAATCTTGTAGCATTTCATCTTCCTCCTTTATGGTTTTCTCTGAGATGCTTTGTGGATCACTGTGGTCTTGAGCCAATCCTCCTGGCAGCAAACCTTTTTTACTTAAAGCTTTTTGTATTACTTTATTTATGTCTACCTTCTTTTTGGACTTCTTCATGTCAATCTTGAAGTGTGTAGCAATCTTCTTTAACTCCTCTATTTGAAAAATCTCCAGACCCTCTATGGTGGGATTTGTTAAAAAGTTAACTCAGACATTGTGCTACAATTAATGGCTCAATACAAACAAAATTGTTCTATCGTGGACGAGCCCCCAATTTGACTGGTGCGAGCTCCAGAAGTGTTCGGAACCAACATACACACAACCATTCATCACATCCACACCTCGGGGCAATTTGGAATCGCCAGTTAGCCTAATGTGCATGTCTTTGGATTGTGGGATGAAACCGGAGTACCCAGAGGAAACCCACACAAGCACAGGGAGAACATGCAAGCTTCAAAAAGAAACACCCTCATAGAGCCCGGAACTTGAACCCAGGACCTTCTTGCTGTGAGGTGGACATGCCAACCACTATGCCACCTTGTTTAATCATAAAAATAATTTTTTTCTGCTCATCATCTTTTGCATTTGACTGTGTTGGAACATTTGAACACACTTTATGGTTCACATTCCCTCTCTTAGTCACCATAAGGGTTTGCTGTATATAACTGGATGTGCAGGAATGCCTCCTACAGAATCAATGACATCCTCATCCACCTTAATTACAGTAATTTGCCAATTCTAACGTGCTACATCTAAAATCAGTGAAGTCAACTGTCTTTACTGCAGTGTGACCAATTGCCGCTGTGTCTCAGATTATGTCGGCCACTCAACTGAAGGAAATAACACAAAAATGGACCCACTGCCAAATGTGTCCTTTAGAATCACTCCTCCGCAATCACTATTTCAGATGGAAATAATTATCAAAAGCATTTCTTGTAGCTCTTCCACTATTCTTACACACAATGAGTGTTTCCAGCCGTATCTACTCATTTCACATTTCAGCATATGTGGCATCATGTCTGCAGCTGATGCACAGTTAGAACCAATGATTCAACAGATTTCAAACCAATAGGAGGCTTTGCAAAGTTATTGGACCATAATCTCTTCAGAAATAAGTGTTTCTTTTTATGTTGAATCTTATAAAAACCAGTATCTGAGAATATGGTGCTTTTACTGTATACCATGTAGTCGTGACTTACCAGCTTCTTAATAACTTATTATTTAATTCACCCTATGCATAATGAGCAAGAAACAATTATAATATCCTGGTGAATTTTATCTGCAGGATAGCTACAGGAAGCCTTGTCGGTCCTGATAAGCTCACCATAAGTTCTGAATTGTTATTTAAAAATGTATGAAACATATATTGGTGGTGGTATATTATGTGTTTTAGGTGAAGTTGAAAATTTCTAGGATACTGCTTTAGTTAATTGTGATTTACCAGTTCCTTTTTGATGCAAATCTTCTTTCTTTTTGTAAATCAGTCTGCATACAAGGTCTTTCATTTGACTTTGTTTTTGTGTGTGTGTGTGTGTGTGTGCGTGTGTGTGTGTGTGTGTGTGTGTGTGTGTGTGTGTGTGTGTGTGTGTGTGTGTGTGTATAGGTATTTTTGTGGCGATACACTACAAGTGTGACAGTGTTTTTTCTAAATCTGCAATAATATAATTTAAATATAAGGAGAGGCTGGAGCCTATGTTAGCCGACACTAGGTGAAGGCAGGGTACACCCTGAATAGCTTTCCAGACCATCACAGGGCACCATATACATAACCATTCACACTCCCACTGAGGGGCAATTTGGAACAGCCGGTTAGCCTCATGTGCATGTCTTTGGACTGTTGGAGGAAACCGGAGTACCCGGAAGAAACCCACGCAAGCACGGGGAGAACATGCAAACTCCACACAGGAACATCTGAGGATCCCAGGATATTCTTCCTCAGAGGCAGATGCTCTATCCTCTACACCATGGTACATAAGTATTGGCAATAATGATGTTTTATTTTATGCATTTTGTATTTTTATTTTATTTTTCTTTGCCTTGCCTTGATGAATAAAACCCCTCTATGTATTTGCCACAAAATAAGATCAGCACTGTCAGAAAGCAGTTGTATATATTTATTAAGGTTTGTAGTGAGCTTTGAATGAATTGTAGGAATTATTGTCCTTTGAGAATATCGTAAGCCAGCATGTCCTTTATTACTGCTTTGAAGTCTTTGTTGTGACAAATTACTGCTGCTAATTGATGAGAAATACATAATGAAGTCTACTGTTGGTGACGTTAGCATTCTCCAGAGCCTTGAAATGTGTCCTGCAGTTGTTTACAGCGTAGCTAATTAATATGTTCAGAACTTCGACCCCATTAGTGCCACAGTGCCTCAAGCCTAACTTACAGTCAGGGTTTCTGCATGCACTGAATCTGTCCTTAACTGAACAGTGAGGCTTCATTTGTACCAACATGCCCCAAAACTACTCTGAAAAGTTTTATCCCTATCACTGCTTATTTTTTTTAGCCCTAAGCTCACTTCTGCTCCAATTTTAATATAACTTTGGTGTAATGCATATGCATTCGTATGATTAATTTAACAATAAAACACCCCCAGTGCAGCTAACTGGGTTATCAAATGCCGTCCATGTCTCTCACTGTCTGTGGTGAGAGGCATGTAAAAGAACCATGGCTGCATAGCCATCAGTGTGTTTCTGCCCTGCGATGGCCTGGCGAGCTGTGCAGATTGTACTCTGCCCTTGCCCAATGTCGGCTGAGATGGGCACCAGCCTCCCCGCGACCCTAATTAGGATTAAGCAGTTCAGAAAATGAATGATGAATGAACAATATAAATCACTGCTTGATGTGTGAATAATACAGTAGCGACCTTCTGTGATGCAGAGAAAATATATCCAGTCCAAAGTGGATTATTTTCCTATAAAAGCACATCTGTTAGTGCTATATCATGCTGATACAACAATTTACCATTATAAACACTTAAAATGTCACTAAGTGCATCATGGATTTAAATATGTTGAGTAATTTCTCATTAAAAGTAAGCTGTAACACAATATCATTTTATTGTTGCAATTATAGCACTCATCTAACTGATCCCTGATTATTCATGAGTTATTGATAACTCCTACTAGGTTCACGGGTAGGCTGGAGCCTATCTCAGCCCACACTCGACGAAGGTGGGGTACACCTTGAACAGCTTCAAGACCATCGCAGGGTCAGCACACACAAACCATTCACACTTACGCCTAGGGCCAATTTGGTACAACCAATTTGCCAAATTTGTATGTCTTTGAACTGTGGGAGGAAACTGGAGTACCTGGAGGAAACCCACGCAAGCATGGGGTGAACGTGCAAACTCCACTCAGAATCGCCTGAGCCCGGGACTCGAACCCAGCACCTTCTTGCTGTGAGGTGGCCGTGCTAACCACCACGCCACCATGCCACCCCTAACTGATTATTCCTGTTTGAAATGATGTGTACATGCTAAAAGCTTTACTTTGACATTCTCTGTTATAGCACAGAGCTTAAAGTTCCTTTGAATTTTTTTTTCATGTCAGAGCATTTGGTGTTTATAAGAGTAGAAAGCTCCCTAATTCTTTTTTTAAGTCTGAAAAACAAGTTCAAAAAGAGCAATACATCTGAAACTGTACATCAAGGTTCTCCATGTTATCTCTATGTTTTCTGGGTCCTTTCTGGGTTTTTCAGTGTCCTCCGACCCCTAAAACATTTAGCTACATTAAAAAAATTTATTTGCTGAGCTGCAGTATCCTTCCAGGGTCATAAGGAGGCTGGAGCTTATCTCAGCCAGCTCTAGGCGAAGGTAGACTGCCCCCTGAAAAGCTCACCAGTCCATTGCACATGCACACAACAATTCCCACTCACACCTTTGGAACAGCCAATTGGCCTAATGTGCATGTCTTTGGACTGTGGGAGGAAACCAGGGTACCCAGAGGAAACCAACACAAGCACAGGGACAGCATGAAAACTCCATACAAAAACACCTTCGCTGAGCCTGGGACTGCAACCCAGGACCTTGCCGTGAGGCAGACGTGCTAGACGTGCTAGACGTAACTACGCCACCCCGGCAAATTTTGCAGCACTTTTCTGCCAAGCCAAGTTTAACAGCATTTTGTTCTCACTGAGCTTTTTAAAACCAAGCAGCACCTTAATAAAAAAAATTGCAATAGCTTATTTCTTATGTACCATTAATTGCTATGACAGTATGCCTTCATGGCGCTGTCTGCAGAATGATAATGTGTTGTCTTTGCTCACCGAATGTGACAGTGAGGAAATGGCACCAAACAGTGTATGAAGGTGGACAGCTCACCCGTGCTTTGTGCTGGCTCATCATTACTGTGCCAAAACTTCACTAGGTTAAAATGTCTCTCTGTAGTGAGAGAGGACATGCGGGGCAACAGAAATTATTCATGCCTGAGGAAGCATGCTTTATTTTTCTCATTACCTTCCACCCTTTGCACACACCTCATAACAGCTTTGTTTAGCACACCCCAGTGGATTTTTGTATACTGTTTCTTTGTCAGCTAATCTTCTCATCTTGGAAAGTGTGTTCCTGTTGCATTGTATGCATTCACTTCCAAAGGCATTTTCATAGCATCTATGACAACATTTCTATTAATGGAATGTTTATGAGCACTTACTCACTCATCATCATCAGTACAGAAACGCTCAATCCTACTATTAGGGTCTTGGGGAGGCTGAGCCTATCACGGCTGACACTGAAACCAGGGTACACCCTGAACAGCTCACCAGACAATCGCAGGACCAACACACAGCCAAAAAAACAAATTTGGTGTAGCTAATTGGCCTAATGTGCATGACTTTGGACTGTGGGAGGAAACTGAAGTACCCATAGGAAACCACAACACAGCAATTCCCCAGGACCTTGCCATGAGATGGACATGCTACACCGCTTCGCCACATTGCCTCCCATCTAAGAGCCCACTTTTTTAATTCCCCTGATTTGTATTCCTTATCAGTTTTCAGTATGTTCTGCCTTGGTGCTTTTAAGTTGTCCTAATAATTTATCTTACCATGGATAATCTGACATTTGACCTTCAAGTACCTTGTAATTCAGACAGTGTAAAAAGGTTACCTCACAAATGACTTCATCTTTTTGAAAAATGTATGCATTTGAATGGAAACGTGTCCTGAATTCAGATCAAATATAGTAAATGTCCTCTAATATACTTGAGACCTCGACTAAAATTAGTATCCACAGCTGGATCTTTTAGAATTGCTGAAAGTTGAAGTTCAAGTTACATGTGAAAACAGATATAAATGTCCAAATAAATAGTATTGACTAGTTATGTCTGTTTATTTGGGAAGATACATTTATGTTTATTTTTTTGGCAGACTTTTGTTATATACATGAACAGTCTGGCTGACCTCACAGTTAAACTTATGATATTCTTATCTAGGGCAAGAAAAGATATAATGTTATAATAGATGTTTCCATGAGCCTTGAAAAAAATTTGGTGTTTTGAAGAGGTCAGGATAAGTGAGCAATGTTTTAAAACCAATCATTGGGTTAAAATGAATCTATGGGAAAAGGAGCACAGGCTGCCACATGTTTGGTTTCCTGAATAAATCCATAGAGAACATTTTGTTTGTAATGTGTATGACAGGTATTTATGGGGCTCTTGTAGTATTTTGATTACATGGTTTTACAGAGTGTCAGAAATCTTGGCTAGTCATAAGGGTTCCAGATTATGCCTGTCACGATCACGACTGTTTGTTGTAAGGACCAGGATTTAGTCTTTGTCTCATTCCAGCAATACTGAGCAATGGCTACATGTTAAGACATACAGTCGAATATTTATCCCACCCCAAAGTAATAAGCATAATGAATAATATCTTTAGGAAAACTGATGATCATACAGATACTTAAATAAATCCATGGAAAATTTTAAAAGATATAAGTATAGAATAAATCTAAAAATTCTTGCGGGTTTTTCTGTCACCAAGACGCTGAAGTTTCTTCACTTAAGCGGGCTGTGACCATGATTTAACAGCTGTGACATTGCAGTGATCTATAGTATTTCATTCTGGGCCAAAGATGTACCCCAAAATTGATTCATTGCAAACAATGGTTGTCCAACTGACATGCCGCTTCTCACTATCTCACTATGTTGGACTTGGTACTCAGGCAGACCAAAATGTCATTAATGTAAGTGATGACAGGTTTGCCCAGCCTATTCTGCATGTGTTACACAGGAATGCGATACGCTAGGCAAAATACTTGAAAACATTGAGGAATCTGGTCAAAAATGAAAACAATCAGCTCCCGAGTGGCACATCGACAAGGTGCGTGACTATAAACATGGAGTTCGAATCCGGTTTGATGCCACAGTCCTCCGTGACTGGGGGTCCATGGGAGCTCATTGACTGAGCTCTCATGCATGATAGGGGACGATGGCATATGCTCACTTTCCTGTCACTCACAGCGACACCACGCAATACTGGGCATCTGTGAGCTAATTCGTGCGAGGGGGCGGATAGCGCTTTCCCTTCAAGTGTGCCAAATGCACATGCCAAGTTTGAAGGAGGCGGGTAGTAGTATTGCATGTCATGGAGGGGGCATGTGCATGCTTACAATTTTTTTTGTAATGTGACACTTCTGGATATATATCACTTACTCATTTGCTGAGCTACTCATTCCCATTAAAAATGCAGGAGTCTGGAGCCTATCTCAGTCAACATTGTTTAAAGACGGTGTACACTGTGAACAGCTCGCCAGATCTTTGCAGGGCCAACACACTCGTGCAACCATTCATACTCACACCTAGGGGCAATTCAGGACAGGCAATCAGCCTAATGCGCATGTCTTTGGCCTGTGGGAGGAAAGTACCCATAGGAATCCCACAATAGCATGGGGAGAAATTGCAAACCCCACACAGAAACGTCCCTGCCAAACCCTGGACTCGAACCCAGGACCTTCTTGCTGTGAGGCAGTTGTGCTAACCACTACACCATTTTGCCACCCCTGGACATAGCTGGATGATTTTTATAATTCTTGTGCCCATTAAACCAAGAAAATAGATAGCAGAATACAATCAGTTGGTTTTGTTCTGAAAACATGACCACCACCTGCTAGCTTTCAGCCCAATTCACTCGTAACCCCTTTAAAATCACACTAACTTTTTATTTCTCTACAGATGATAATCACAAGCTTCAAACAAATTCTTATATTTTTTTCCTTTGTGGCTGCGTGTGAGACTGCCTAGGTCTGTTTAGATTCAGTAGAAGGAATAACAATATGAAAACTGAATAGATTGGTAGACAGAATTTAAAATATACATACTACAATTTAAGATCCATGACTTAAGATGCTGCTGGATTGTTTTTCATAATGCAGGTGAGTCAGGATGTTGATCAAAATGGTGACGTTTCTGGCACAGATGCTTTTTGTAAGGGTGATCTGTACCCTTTAATCTCTTCACTGCTCTTCAATATGTTTGAAATATCTGATCTGTTATGTAACTTATTTGTTTATTTAAAAGTGGGACTTCATTGCAACAGCCATACTGTACGATATACAACAGCCATAACAATCCCTTAAATCAGGGATTTTCAATTTTATTCACAAAAGGCTAGTTTGGCTGCAGGCTTTATTGCCAGCCAAATAGGAGACAGACTTGATAGCTGATTGGAGCTTAAGATGAACTAATTAAACAAATGGAACCAGACTACTGCTTTGTGGGAATTAAAGCCTGCAGCAGCTACAACAGACCCTTTTTTGGATATGAGTGAAAATATTGACAAGCATTAGATTGTAAAAGAGAAGCTGAATTTTTAGTGGTGTCCTATTATTATTATTATTATTATTAGTAGTAGTAGTAGTAGTAGTAGTAGTAGTAGTAGTAATATATTGCTAAATCATTCAACAAAGCAACAATTCAAAATAAAATGGTTGTCATGACATCACTTTCCAGACCAGAGGTTCTGAGAGACATCCCAAATTCTTGACCATAACATAAATTGGTGATGTTGATTTTAAAGGTTAGAAATGTTTTGCACTTTGCACTTTACTTGAAAGTTAAATATGTCTATTTTAACAGTGAAAGTGGCATTTAGGGGTATCAAAAAATAACCATCATATCAACACAAGACAGTATCTATAAGGATACAACTGATTTAATAGTTCACTCAGCTTTGCCTTATTCTGATCCAAGTCATAGTGGATGTGGAGTATAACTTGAGAGCAATTGGCATGAGGCAGGAACATCCTGGATGGGACACCAGTCCATTACAGGACAGCATATACACTTCTTATTTAACCCAATACCTGACTTTATAAGTGTTTAAAGAAACCAGTGTGGAAACCCAAAAACATGGAGGAAAAATCAGTTTCACACAGGCAGCACTCAATACACATACATATAAGACTTACATATAACACTTCATTTTTTTTTTTATTAGATTTTAATTCCAGTATCATATCTCGGTTTGGTTTGCAATGTAGAATTTGTATTCGATGACCATTTCCACATTTTTGTTTATAATGAATAATGTTTTGGTTTTCAAACTGTCCATAATAATTACCCTGCATTCACATTTACGACATTTGGCATATCAACTTATCCAGAGCGACTTACGTAAGTGCCTTGAAGTCTATCAGTGAATGCATTCAGGTACTGACTCATTAGGTTATTAGTATACTAGAAGGGAGGTTTTATTTAATTATTTTTTAAAAAATAAAACTATAAATATTGAAAGTGCTAATTCAGGTACTTCTGAAAGAGGTGGGTCTCTAGGGGTATTCATTCCACAGTATAGGTGCCAAAAAAAAAACCTGAAAAGTTTAGACGCATGTCTTCCTGGCACCTTCATAGATGGTGGAATCAGTCGAGCAGTGGAAGATCTGAGACAGCATGCTGCATTGCAGGGTTTTTGAAGTTAATTGCTTTGAGGTATGAGGGTGCTAGTCCACGTTTAGCTTTATAGGCTAGCACAGTGTGGTGGCTATACACAGGAGCATTTTTCAGCTCCTGTGTATAGAGATACAGAGACCCAGAGCAACTAAGTGCACAACTAAACACCACAGGAGATCTTTCCTTCCATAGCACCGGTATAAAACCATGTGAAGATATGACTTCAGCAAGGGTCAGGGTATGTCTGGAAAACAGAAGAGGACTGCGTGCTGAGCTTTGAGGGACACCAGTAAATAGTCTGCATGGAGCAAATGTGGATCCCTTCCAAGTCATCGGATACGACCAACCTTCTAGGTAGGAAGCAAGTTACCGCCATGCCGAGCTGCAAATTCCAAGACTCATAATAGCGTACAAGACAGTTTTGTGGTTGACTGTATCAAATGCTGCTGAAAGGTCAAGGGGAATGAGGACTGATGACAGTTCAGCTAATTTACCAGCATTTTTCAGTGACAGACAAAAGGGCTGCCTCTGTGGAATGTGTTGACAAGTTGACTTGCAGGATCTCTTTTGCAAGATTGGGAAGCTGTGTCGGTGAAATAAAAGGGGAATCAGTGTGACACATTTATTCAGTCTTCCCAAAATCTTTGCCAGCCAGGGAGGATGAAGCAGGAGGAGCTGATTAAAATATGTTGTGAAGTTTGTGAGGGTCTTGTGCAGAGGCTTTTCTTTTCAGTTTTTCTTTGTCCAGACAGTTTTAGCAAAAATTACATCCAATGAAGTTTTTGGACCGGAGAGCGTGCTAAGTAGACAGATGTGTGAAGCTGTGATTTCTTCCACTTTCTCTCTGTTGCTCTTAATTCTCTTTGTGTGCAATGCAAACTCCAAAAGCAGGGCAAGAAATCTTCCTGGGTTTGGAAGATAGTGGGCAGAGGAGATTCATAGGTGAGGAAAGTAAGAAGAGAAGAGTGTCCCTGGCTAACTCTAACGCAAAAGAGGAAAAGGAGGATTGATCTGGAAGGTATGATAGGGTGTGGAAAGGTGGATGAAGAAGAGATAGAGTGGAGGTTTTGGCAAGTGGGAGTGAAATACTGATTGCTGGTTTTAGACAGGATAGGTTGGGTCATGCTGAAGGATATTAAGTGATGATCAAAGACATGAAGTGGGGTAGCAATTGATGTCTGAAACTGGAAATGGATTTATTATTCACTTCAGTTCGACCTTCACTATATTTCCTATGTGCTCAGACTGTCTGTTTGTACGTAAATGGCAAATAAAGATCTAGAATTTATTGCTCACTTTCCATTAAGCTGGTCTGCCATGTAAAGAATAAAGGCAACAAATTCCTTGTTGGTCCAGAGGGCTTTATTCTGTTATGTTTTAAGTATATTTTAATAATAATTCATACATGATGTATGCATTAAACCTATACACAGGTCCTACTGTTAGTGTTCTAAATAAAGACATGATAGAAAAAATGATTGAGCCATAACTCAGGGCATAGTTGTCTGATAAAGTAAATAATGTCTTCTAAGATTGCGCTGGGCCCACTGTGGAAGGAGGATAATAAAAGGGCAACGTGGATCTAATTTATCTCCTATACAAGAGCCTACCTTCATTGCTGCATTATTTTCTTAATGTTTGAAAAATGAAGACTTGAAGCACATTCATGTACCCGATCCTATTTCTTAAATTGGAACATTGGGAACACTACAAAGAACTTTCCTACACTGAATTACAAAGATCATCACTCTGGGAAAAAAATCTTCTTCCATCTCATAAGCATGCACGTTATATATCATGTCTGACTATTCATGCAACTATTAAACCAAGGGTGTATAAATTAAGTAAGCCAACTACTAACTGTAAGCTATAAAAAAATTAGCTTACATAACAACTCGCTCCTCTGTTAAAAGGTTACAGGAGAAGTATGAAGAGATATTGCCATAGTAACTTTGTTTCTCAGACCAAATAAAGACAAATAGTGGTGGTTTGTTTTTTTGTCTCTCCTTTTTTTTTTGGATTACATGATATGTGGAACATCCTTTACTACTTATAAGTAAATGTGTCAGGAACAGCATCCAGCATAAAACCTGTGCCACAATCTTTAGATCCACTGTCATGTCCCCTAGTAGGAGAAAAAGATCTTTCCTATACTTTCATTGTTTCTTCACAGGGCGGCACGGTGGTTCTGCCCCACAGCAAGAAGGTCTGGGGTTTACATTCCGGGCTGGGGCGTTCCTGTGTGGAGTAGGCATGTTGCGTGGGTTTTCTCCACAGTCCAGACATGCAAATTAGCTGTTCCAAATTGCCCCTAGGTGTGAATGTGAGTGATTTTGTATATTGGCCCTGCAATGTTCTGCTGGAGTCAGGGCAAATAGGTGTGAGCTGTGGCTACACCACGGTCAAACATATGCCTAGCACTGCAATTCTGATACTCAAATGGGTTGAATCCCACACTAATAATTAATGTGTTGATTGTTCTCTAGTCACTATGAGAAGTATTATATTTTAAATAATATATTTTATGTATTATATAATATTATATTATATTATATTTATTTATGAAAGGTTTGGTTGGTCACTATGTTCCCCTTGGTTATTACATTACACAACTAGAGCGAAGGTCCTTGGACAGCGTCTGTGGGACAAGAAAAGACAATGAGATCATCCGAAGTTACCAAAGCAGCAGAAGCAAAGACAAGGAGGAGAAAAAAAACCTGAGAAAGACCTGAGACTTAATCAGATCTGTTCTAAACTGAAGACCACTGGAATAAAGGAACTTGAACTACATCAGACTTGGTGGTAGAACTACAGTTCTGACCGGACTCCGCACAGTGATTTGACCTATCCAATCAGCACAAAGTTTACTATAATTCATTGACCCACACACTCTGTGATGATGTTACGGAAGAAGACACGTCCACCCTGGGACATCCCACATATACAGCTTTACACCTTGCTTCTAGTTATGAATGCTATAAATGCTGTGGTGACCCAGAAAAGAAGGGCTGACAGGCTCAGACATTTTCATTAGAAAACTGGAGCAAAAATAATGGAGGCAGGGAAGCATGAAGAAGGGATGTTTTTACAGACGTTAATCATAGCTATACCGAGCTTACTAGAATGAGGCTTTAAAACACTTTTTGAATAGATTTTGGAATTCAACCTCTCCACACTCAAAGCTCAAATGATTCTCAGGGTAATTTGCTGAACCAATTCCTATAATCCTTTGAAATAATTAGAAATGCACTACAGTAGGAAACCATAACCTGATTTCTGTGACAGCACTGTTATTTCTTTGAGTCTGAGAAGGTGTTGATTAATGACAGTATGGCTCAGTAGTTCTTGCTGTGAGGAAAATCACAGGATTATATTAATGTGTTTGTTCTAATGTTTCTGTTTCAGTACTAACAGCTGAGACATAGGGCTTTGTACAGCAGACACTTCATATCAACAAATTAAAGTAATATTTGTTTTTTTTTCGTCAGGAAACATATATTTAGTTGTTAGCGGGGTTTTTTTTTTGTTTGTTTGTTTTTTCTTTTTTGTTTTTTCAAAATGTAGATTTTTAAAATTTATTTTTATTGCCATTTTTACAAAGATATGTAACCAGTTTACTACTTTGTAACAATCAGAGGTTTCCATCACAGGAAAACATTAGTTTGTTTACTTTATTTGCTGATAAAGACCAAATAATAATTGCTGACAAGTAAACTCATTCATTCATTTTCTAAGCCGCTTAATCCTAATTTGGGTTGCGGAGAGGCTGGCGCCCATCTCAGCCGACTCTGGGCGAGGGCAGAGTACACCCTAGACAGCTCACCAGGCCATCACAGGGCAGAAACACACTGACGGCAACCCAATGGTCAGACAAGGAAACTAATATAACATAATTATTCATAGGAACTAAGTTGCTAACTTTCAGCTACCACGTTATCCTGAGTTCAGAGTCCAGTAACACTAAAGAATGCTCCCCATATCTAACTGCTGTTCATTGTAGGGATAGTATATAGCTAATATGTTTATCTGTACAGAACAGTTGGAGAAAACCAGAGAACCCAGTGGAACCCAACATGTATGTAATCCATGTTCAAGAATAATTAGAGAACCTGGATATATTCAGTGGCACCACTATCCAATGCACCACTGTGCCCCCAAACAAATGGTACACTGTGCCACTCTTTAATAAATAGGGAAAGGTGCTGTGGTATAAAAAGAGTAAAACAGTAGTTGGACTGGAGCCTATCTCAGTCGACAGTATGGTACACCCTGAACAGCTCGCCTGTCCATTACAGGGCCAACACACACACACAACCATTCATGCTCACACCTAGGGGCAATCTAGAAAAGCCATTCAGCCTAATATGCTTGTTTTGGGCTGTGGAAGGAAACCAGAGTACCTGGAGGAAATCCACACAAGCACAGGGAGAATATGCACACATCACCGAGCCCAAGATTCGAATACAGGACCTTCTTGCTGTGAGACGGACATGCAAACCATTATACCATCATGCTGCCTTTAGAAATAAATACATAAACCTTTTATTAATTCATACATGAATATTTGTAATCTTCTGTCCCAGGAAAGAAATTACACTGTTATGCATAACTCATAACTCCGCCAACTGCATTGGTTTAATTTTTTTTAAATAAATCACAAAATGTTCTCTTACACATTAATATGAATTTTATTAGTTTCCACTGCTACTACCACCGTTACTATTGTACTATATTACAGCAACTGCTGAAAGTTTCACGTTTAATTGGACAGGGAAGAACCTAGCTATTTTTTTTTTGACCCGTGACTGACATGCATAATTAACTCTACAGCACCACTCACTCGTTTCACTTCACATTACTAATTCAATCTGCCAGATCAATGCATCACTAAAATATTTCTCAGGAATTCAATAATAAATGAGATTTATGCCATTCATGCTGTTACTGTGTCACTGTCATTCTAAACCACACAGCACACGAATTGTTATGCTAATGAATTCAGCCTGCTGAGATTGACAAGTGACAATAAGCATTATTGCCCGTGAAATAATTCCATCATTTTAAAAGAGATCAACATCATTTAAAAATGAGCCTTCTCCTGTCATCTATACAAATGAATCGCACATCCATGATGCCCTTCTCCATTTAGATGGTGTGTGTGTGTGTGTGTTTGTGTGTGTGTGTGTGTGTGTGTGCAATATCAAGCCGGTTCCAGAAACCATTTTATACTCTTAATAGTCTGTGCCTTTGTGTTTTAAATAAAGCACATTTTTCATGTTTACTCCAGTCCAGCTCACGTTCTGTCCTTGTGTTTGTGTAGATAGAATGGAATTATAGCTCATGGAGCTTTTCTAATCCTTTCGTTTAAGCTAAAATTCTTGTGAGGTTCAGTGACAAAAAACCCAAGGTCAGCTTTTTATGAGCTCGGTCTCGGCTGTTCACATAAAAGGATCTCCACTCTTTCACATTTCACCGCTGCTATTATTCACATAATGCAGTTTATGTACAAAGGAAGGCTGAATACACTAAAAATCTATTTTCTATTATCAATTTTTGAGGTTTTCATTTGAAATATGCATTATGACTATGGATTTGACCAATTTATATCTATATAGTGTTTTTAAAGCCTAATTTACATTATGTCCAGCGCTGAAATACATTCCCCTGCTCATTTCTGCCGTACGGTATTTCCGTATTTCCTCTGAATGTGGTGTTTTGTGTTTTGCACTGATCCTGTCAGTGATCCGTGACAAATAGCAGGTAAGATTTAAGAACGGAAATTGGCATATTGTATCCTGATTGAGCGGTGAGAATGGCTAATGACATTTACTATCCTAGGTGTTTAGCCGAATGACTCCAGTATTATAGTGCTTAAAAGAAAAGCACTATAAATGTTAAAGGTTTTTTGAAATCTAACACTATTCCCAGTTTTGCTCATGCTGGATTACCAGAAGTGCTGTTAACTAGAACACCAGATTCATGTTCTGTTATCATATTTCTGAACGACTGTATCCTACTAGGGTTGTGGGGAGGCTGATAGCCTATCTCAGCTAACTCTGGGTGAAAGCATGGTACATCCTGAACAGCTTGCTATTCCATCACGGGGCCAACACACACAACATTCACACTATTTTAAAACAGCCAATAACCATAAATTCCTAATTTCTTGTTCTGTGCCGGATTTATTTATATTGCACCCCACATTAGCATGCCAGTGTAACTGTTTTGCTGACAATTATCCACCACCCAAATAGTATGCGTCCAGTGGTCCATTTTCGTAGATGATTGAACCTAATACATAGCCAGTAAATGTAGCTATGAGATACTGTAGGTGTGCACAAACTGATGGTAGTGTTTATTTTTACTACTACGTCTATTATATTAGAATTTACAACATTCAAATATAAAAGTATGAACATTTAAAAGTTAGTCCATGACCTCTGATCTTATGTGAGCTCAAAGCCTGCAAGGCCTAAGCGACTATATTTTTTTAAAATATGTGTTCTTACTGTAATATCATTTACCGGACTATGCCGGTTAGCATGGAGGAGGCTTTTCCATAGTCAAGTGTCAGTGCAAGCATCATGTATACCCTATGGCTTAACTGATGGCTGTGTTGCAGAAATTTGTCAATAAAGTGGTCCATATATGGTGTGTGGGCGGCACAGTGGCATAGTGGTTAGTACGTCCACCTCACAGCAAGAAGGTCCTGGGTTTGAGTCCCAGACTCAGGCAGTTCTATGTGGAGTTTGCATGTTCTACCCATGGTTTCCTCTGGGTACTCTGGTTTCATCGAACAGTCCAATGACATGCATGTTAAGCTGTTCCAAGTTGCTCCTTGGTGTGAGTGTGTGTGTGAATGGTTGTGTGTGTTGCTTTGTGATGGTCTGGCGAGCTGTTCAGGCTGTATCCCGCCTTCGGCCAGTGTCGGCTGAGATCACAGGGCCGACACACATAACATTCACACTGTTTTAAAACAGCCAATGACCCTAATTTCCATGTTTTTTTACTGTGGGAGAAAACCAGAGGCCCTGAAGGAAACCCACACAAACACAGGGAGAACACACATTTCTCCACACAGAAATGTCCTCACTGAAGCCGAGACTCGAACCCAGGAACTTTTTGCTATGAGGTGGACGTGCTGCCTAATAATACCCTGTAAGCCCCAAATATTTTTCCTCACTATTCACATCACATGCATCAATGTATTATTTTGTCAGGCAATAGAATCCACCCAACCGTGTAATAACTCAGAGAAAGGAGGAGAGACAGGATTGTAACACTGTGCAACAATTTGAATATCAATAAATAAAGATATATGTTTTGTAATATATTAAGGTTGCACTGGTTTACTTAGAAGTCAGTTAGGCACTCAATCATGCATACTTTTAAAAATTGTAACCATGAATATTATATATTATATATTAAGTGGGGACTAACCTCATTAATGTGTACATATATTTCAAAGGATCCAGTTAGAGAGAGAGAGAGTAGCTGTGAAAGTGATGACAATGAAGAATAGTGAAGGACTGGAGATATTCTGGACATTGAATTCAATCCAAACTCACCACAAATATACTGCCAAATAAGGACATCCATTTTCCATTTCTCTACAGACAATAAAGAAAACTACACTGTCCAAAAAGTCAGAGAATATGTTTTTATCAAAGGGATGCTATAACTGGAAGAATGTGCTTGCCAACTCTCAATAACACTGCCATAATATTAGAACCCACCATCATGTAGTCACAGCTAGTGTTTTAATAAGCAACCTCAATAGCTTTTCTACCCTTAAATACCTGCACAAAACGACAACCTGATGTTAGGCATGATGGAAATTATTTTCAGTTTTTGAAATTCAAAGCCAATGATGATCTTTATGTCTCTATTTTACCATCACATGGCAAGGGGCAATCAAGAATATCCAAATTAGCCGAACGTGCATGTCTTTGGACTGTGGGAGGAAACTGGAGGAAACCCACTCATGCTCGGAAGAACATTCACACACAAATGTCCTCACCAAGCCCGGGCTCAAACCCAGGACTTTCCAACTGTTAGGCGAATGTTCAGACCCCTATACCAATATTCTCCACAGTTAAGAAAATTGTATTGCACTGCTAGTTTTTCAATACTCAGTCATTATAGATAGGTTTGT
>JAOUQZ010044860.1:0-11017 GCA_028564935.1 Neosilurus hyrtlii | reverse complement strand
TGTGGGAGGAAACCGGAGTACCCGGAGGAAACCCACGCAAGCACAGGGAGAACATGCAAACTCCACACAGAAACGCAAGAGCTGGGAATCGAACCCAGGACCTTCTTGCTGTGAGGCGGACGTGTAACCACTACACCACCGTGCCGCCACATAGGAACATGTAAAAAGCAAAATAAAACAAAGCATAAAGGCTTTATTTTTGCATTTTAAGTTGATTCAAGTATAATCCTGAGTTTGCAGGGTGGATGGTGTGCAATAATACATAATACACAGAACCAGCATGATTTGATTGGTCTGCTGTTTGATGATTTAAAAAAAAAAATAAAACATTATTCTAAGTGGATAATGCTTAAATAAAAATTACGATCACTCATAGTTTGTCACGGTTGTCCGAAGGAAACCCATGCAAGTATGATGGGAAATGTTATCTGCCCAAAGTAACACCTGAGCCAAGGACTCGAACCGAGGGCCTTCAGAATGTCATAGTTTAATGTCATCATTTAATTTTTTGTCCTTGAGATATGCAAACATTTCTAGATCGAGTCCTTCGCACATGCAACTCAGAACATGACCATATACAAGCATGCGCAAGCGACATGAACATCTGCTCATGACAACCATGATCGCTGATAAGAAGATGGAGAAGTACGGCAAACACTTTACATCCATATATAAATGCTGTATTGTTCCAGGTATGACACACGATTCACCCAAAGGTCATTCTGAAGACGAACAAAGATATCCACCTGAGTGAAACCTTTTTTCATCATGATCACACACACACGTGCACATGCACACACACACACACACACACGTGCTGAATAGCCTCATTACACACAGCTTTTAATGTCACAGGATAATAGAGTGAACATGTGAGTTATTATGGTGTGCGTGTGACACCAGTGGCCTTCACGCAGCCTGTGCGTGTTATTGATTCAAACCAGATTTGATGGCTCATTAAGTAAGTGTAAAGAGAATGCCTTGTCTGATCTGCAACAGGTAACCTTTAATCACCATCTGTGATATTTGTATTCAAGAGCTCAATCAAATAAAAATCAGAAAATACTTTTGCAATTAAAGTGTGTGACATTAAACTAACGGATGATTTGTGTACAATGGAAATTAATTACTATACCCATTTCATGCATCGGTACAATTTCTCTGACATCAGAAGTATCCAGGAAGGGGGAGGTTTCCAATCTGTATATTTAAAGAAGTTTTTGAAGATTAAAAAAAAATTATAAAAAAATAACAACATACAATTACTTAAAATAAATGTAATATATATGAGTTAAAAACATTAATGGCCCTCATGTAATTGTATTATCTTCATAAATTATTGTTTTGTTAAATTTCATTTAGGCCCTGCGATGGCCTGGCGAGCTGTCCAGGGTGTACTCCGCCCCCGCCCAGAATCGGCTGAAATGGGCACCAGCCTCCCCGCAACCCTAATTAGGATTAAGCGGCTTACAAAATGAATGAATCAATAAATGTAATTTAATTTGTTTTTATGCAAACTGTATGTATACTTAACTGGTAGAAAGGAATGGATAGCAGGTTTATAGCGTTTAGCTATAGCTACATTAGCCTTCAGGTACATTAGCCTGAACATTGGCTCTTGGTTGTAGCAAAATTAGGAATAGCTACATTAGCTTTTAGGTATAGTTACATTAGCCTGCAGGTATAGTTACATAAGCCCAGTTGTAGCTACATTAGCCTTCAGGTATCACTACATTAGCCTTCAGGTATGACTATATTAGCTTATATTTATAGCTACATTAGCCTTCAGGTATGAGTACACTAGCATTCAGACATAGCTACATTAGCCCACACTTATAGCTACACCAACCTTTAGGTAAAGCTACATTAGTTTACAGTTATAGCTACATTAGCCTTCAGGTTCAATTACATTAGTCTCCAGGTTTAGCTACATTAACCTTGAGGAATAACTACATTGGTATTCAGGGATAGCTACATTAGCTTCCAGATATAGCTATATTAGCCCACAGTTATAGCTACATTATCCTAAAGTTCTAGCTACATTATCCTAAAGTTATAGCTACATTATCCTAAAGTTATAGCTACATTAACCTTCAGTTATAGCTTGTCTTCAGTTATAGATACAAAAGCCTACAGTTACAGCCTCATTAACCTTTGTTTAAAGTCACATATATTATAGCTACATAAGCATTCAGTTATAGTTACATTTATGGCAAGACTAGAGAAGTGAACAGTCATTAAAACATTGTGAGCAGTTCACTAAAATATTTTATTTTTTGAACTAAAAATTTATAATATTGTGTGTGTGTGTGTGTGTGTGTGTGTGTGTGTCCATTATCACACTTAAGCTAAATCACTTGATAATTAGCAGCAGGCTTTCAGTTTAGCCTCCCTTCACTCTCTAATATAATAAAGTCCTGCTCTCTCTGTTGTTATTTGTTCTATATTAAAGCTCCAGATGTGATCCATCATATGCTGATTTCCGAAAAACACTCATTAAAAACCCCCCAAACAATCTGAATGACTGATTTTTATGCCAATGGGCTAAAATTAACGAAGTCACGCCAAAGTGGTTTGTAGCTGCAAAGTGTTTTGTCTTGCAGCTCCATGTACTTAGAAGACTTTATGGACCCCTGCTTAGTAACAGCAGCCAAACATTTATCACTTAAAATACCAGATGAAAATGGATTTGTGTGTCATGACTTCTGATTTGCAGAGAACCATTTGAGAGGCTTTTTAATTTTGTGGAAGTGCAGATGAAAGAGCAAGTCTGTGATTATACAACTTATAAATGCTAACCCTCACGCTTTACCTGGTGTAAGGCTACAGAAAGTGGTGAGGAAGAATGATTACTCAGGGTCTAATAGGAATAGCCCTGATGGCTCAAAAGCTTAACCTTATGTACAGGTACCGTCAATCAACAAACCTCAGCATGACGCACAAATAAACAATGTTTCCTGCATTGTGTACATTAGAAATGCAAAAAAATCTTCGTAGCTGTAGGTAAATATATTTTGCCACATCACATGATGACAACGATGAAAAAATAATTACATTAAAATGTGTTTCTTACAGGAAAAGTACTACAACATGCAGGGAACAATACCAAACTAACCCTGGGATTATACTGGGGAATGATGTCTGTGATCTCCGAGATTTAAAAAAGCGTGGAGATCCATGAGTTATGAGCACACTTTGAGCACGATTTGGGTATAAAAAGGAGCATCCAAGAGATGAAACTTGAAGGAATCGTGTTGCCAAGTTCATCAAGATCACCTACGAGGGTGCATCAACATCTGTTATGTTCTGTAAAGATTTTTAAGGTCTGTTAAGCTCTACTACGCTCTACTATGACTGGCATCAAATCGCAATATATCTTAATAATCATCAGTCAAATATTTTGCCACGATCAGCGCAATCATCAATAATCCATCAAGTTCCCTCAAGATTATTACAAATCCACCATGTTGCCTCTAGATCATCACGATTCAATCCCACAACCCTCCACGCTCATCACAATTCTCTTAAGTCTTGGAGATCACGAACATCATGCCCTAGTGTAAACCCAGGGTTTTTTCCTTTTTTTGGGGGGTCCCAAGTACAATGAATGCAGTTTTAAAAGGAAAAGAGCTGCTTATGTTTACTGAACATGTTACAGAACCAGCCCCAGTTCATTCCGGACATTTTTCTTTCTTTTTCAATCCATAATGATTTTTTTTTACTGAAAAGTGGTCTCTGACATAATATGCTGCTTTTACTGACATATAATTTAAAAAAAAAAAAAAAAGATTATTCATTTGGAAAGCTTTGTTGATGTGGTATGCATGCAGTAATTCCAAAATCAACAAAAAAAATCACTATTAACAAAAACTGGGGCACCAATGCTTACACTTATACTTGAATGCCACTGTCCTTATATTACAAAGTCTTTTCTAATAATCGCACTGCAAAGCCTTGAGCTAAAAACAGGCCAACATTTTGATTTTCCCTATTGCTAAATGTGCCCATTGAATGTGCAGCAGTACTCCTGTTGTGTTATATGTAAACAAGATGAAAGTCAGTTTGACCTTTGTCATGTCAGATCAATATAAAATCTATTATGCCACCCAGTCACTTGACCTCTGCACATCAAGCCACTCTCTAGGAGAGCGACTGAAGCTCAGAAGTGCATGTTTGATTTCAGCCCTTCTGACTATGTAGATCTGTGATGTGATAAAAGAGCTACATATGATATCCAGCATATACTGAATGGAGCAAAGTATGACATTCAAATGAGGGGGGTGTTATCTACTGAGGCTGAACGCCAAATGCGATTTTAGCAGGCTGTTGCGAGAAGCAGGACTCAGGTCTTAAAACTGGCCAGTTATTTTCTAGCTAGTTTTCGCTGGGAAGAGGGAGAGAATTGGCACTTGATGTTCAATTAATCCAATGTCAATAATGGAATAAGTTGGTTATTAGAACAATACCAAGATCTATTATTCATTTAAGAGATTTTCTTGTTTTTGATTTTTGGAAAGCTATCAAAAAATTAGGATTATCCCTGTTGGTGGTGAGAGGCATGTAAAACAACCATTGCTGTTGTTCATAAAGAGTAGGCCTTTGGGTTGCCATCGGTGCATTTCTGCCCTGCGATGGTGTGGCGAGCTGTCCAGGGTGTACCCTGCCCTGAGATGGGCGCCAGCCTCCCCGCAACCCTCATTAGGATTAAGCGGTTCAGAAAATGCATGAATGAATGATATGAACACTTTTTTTATAAGAATTTCAGAGATTATTGCTGAATAACAACAACTCAATCAAATCATTCTTCATTTCATACCTCACTTCAGCAAAAATTGCTTATTAGTTGATGACATAACATCAATTCAAAATTAGGAAACTTTTTAAAGTAAAAAAAAATAGTATTACCCATACCCACTGTATATGAGCACTCACACATTTGATCTCTAATCTATCACCAGGATACAGGATTAACACATATACCATTTTTAGGCACACCTACAAAAAAAAGGAAGAAAGAAAGAAAGAAAAAAATGTAAGCAATTCAACTCATTTCAAGCTATTTGGGACTTATTTAACAAAAAGAGACAAAATTAAATTTTGAAATTTGAATGAAAGTATTTTATGGTAATCCTACTTTCTACAGTATCTATTACAAAGTGCAGAGAGCAGGAAGATTCCACTTTCCCTTTTCAATACAAGCTAAGTGCTAATTATGGTAATATGTCAACCAGGTCATGTAGAAAGACTCGGGTCATTAGCGATTTCCTCCAAGTAAAACGAGCTGCCTAAAAAAAGCTATGTGGGTGGTTGTTAATTATCTACTCCTACCTGGGCTTTAGAGTCAACCAAACTGAGCTTTGTGGTGGCAAATCTAGAGAATTCTCAGAAGGAAGTTATATACTGATAAGGGGAAGGCTTACGGTGTGAGCAATAAATTCACATTAAATCCAAATTACTTGGTATAAGTAAAGAGATGAGAATGGAATTGGAGGGCATTTCTTTGATTCACAGCCTCACTACACTTCTGATTGTATTGCAATTATTTGCCCTATGACCTTTGACCCCTGTAGACCCTACAAACATTCAAATTGAGATTCTGATTGTGGGTCTGTGTTTGGGTCTAGCCCTTAAACAGACACAAGTGGAAAATAAATTGAAAATTTGTTGAAAAATGTTATTATAGTAATTATTCTTCTACAGAATTTATGATTCAAGTTAAACATACTCATTATTTATTTATTTTTTCATATTTTGTATATTTTGGATTTTATGAGTTATAATAAGGTAATCATTAAGGTAATAAACAGAGTGAAAACCTGCAGTATCTCCTGGTGCATATTGCCTGTTTAAGGGCTAATTGTGGGTCTGATTGTAGGACTTACAGAGGATCTGATTGTGGGTCCTTCAATGGTTCTGATTATTGGTGTAGTTAGGCGACTTGGGGAGGGGGTTATTGGTCTGATTATAAAGGTGTGAGTCTGATTCTGAATCTGGTTATTGATCTGTGTGTGAGTCTTGTGCGTTTGATTGTGAGTCTAACTACGTTTTAAAATGTGACTCTGACTGTAGGTCTGATTGTAGGTCTGGTTCTGGGTCAGATTGCTGTTAAAGAGAAGAAGGAAACATGATTTCTCCTCACATCTCCTCTAGCATCCTAGCAGCATTAAATAAGCAGAGCAATGTTTACATCCTAAACCTGATCAGAAAAGCTTCTGTGAAGAAAAAAACTTCAGATGTTTGCATACCACACACACACACACACACACACACACACACACACACACACACACACACACACACACACACACACACTTAATTGTCTTTCCTATAAATGAACCTTGCCTGTTTACTTGGCGTTCCTTTTCAGTAGTGTCAGGGAAGTCAGAAAGCAGAATTGTGCCGTTGCTATAGAAACCGTTCGTTAAAGGTTCAGCATGTGTCACACTGTGTGTGTATATATGTGAGTTGTTTAGTGATGGACTTGTACTACATGAAGAAGAGAAAGATCAAACTGTGCGAGAGAGACACTCAGAGGAATGTCACACATTCTTCTTCAAACTCCAGACTGAACATTTTTTGACTCTTTGATCAATGATATCGCCCGAGGAGGCACTCTCCTTTATGGATGTCTTGTCTTTTTTTAGACATTCACCTTCAAAATCTGCTTTATGCTGTTAAAAAGTTCAGTCCTTTTTTGAGGAAAAGACAAACCCACGTATGCACTTTCAAGTCCATTAATATAATAATGAATGCACAAAAACATTTTCACTGGAAGTATATATACACCAAGCAGTGTTTGTAATGAATTACTCATGTTTATCCCCAGCAGGATTAAGGCATTGATGACTGTACCACCACAAAATTGAGTACTAGCACCAAGAATTTTTCTTTTATCAGATGCTGAAAGTGTCTGTCCAAAAAGAAAAAAAAGTAAAAAAAAACAAAAACAAAAAAACAAACCACTTAAAAAATCGAGATTTGTCAGAGAAACACTCTGGAGTGTGAGTGATGACGAACGGCTTAATTATTAGGGTCGCAGGGATGCTGGAACCCAGCTCAGCCAACAGTGGGCGGAGGCAGGACACACCAAGAACAGCTTGCCATCGCCAGGCCAACACACTCACACTACCATTCACACCTAGGAGCAATTTAGCAGCCAATTAACCTGATATACAAGTCTTTGGACTGCAGGAGGAAACTGGAGTACCCAGGGAAGCCTGTGCAAGCACGAGGAAAACATGTGAACCCCACACATAAACATCCGACCCCTGGACTTGAACTAGGACCTTTTTGCTGTGATGCAGACTTGTTAATCACTATGCCACCATGCTACCTATTATGTTCCCTGTGAAATAAGTGTTACCATAGAAACAGTAACAAATTAATACTTTAATATAAATCTATTGTTTATGTTGCAGCTGGAACTATTTGCTGAACCGAGCTGTTATAAGCAAATAATACACACCTTGTGACCAAAGAAGCAAATCTGAAAGCATGCTGATTCAAGGTATTTAATTATGTACACGGCACTTCCAGTTCTCTACACATCCAAAAGGAGGTTTATACATGGACTGTATATATACCATATATGTTGCATACTGTATGTAGTGTATATGCTGCACATGTATAATTTGTATTTAAATGTTGTGTTTGCAGATACGTTGTTTACTGTTTATCTAGCATTTGTTATTGTATATCCAGCACTTGAAAAAATTTCAACAATTAAGTTGTCTTAATACCAAGTTTTAAAGCATCATAAAAATTTAAAACATGAGCCATTTTGCTGAAGTTAAACAGCGAAAGACAAATAAAAAATTTGCATATAATGTAGCTGCAAAGCTGATTTGGCCAAACAAAAATAACAAGTATGCAAAAAACACTCTATCACAGAGTATTATATAATGTATACAATATATATCAGTCTCTTTATGAGCATCCAGAGGGTCTGATAGCCATCTTCATTCTAACACGCTCCCAGCTGAGCTATTTCGTCCTCAAGGGTCCGATAGGTTTCTGCTGAATTATGAATTTTAATACTGTATCATTTTCCGTCTTCCATGTTTAGGAGAGAACAGGCAGCCGAAAAAATTCCACAACTCGAGGACTCTTAGAAATCTCGATCCCATCCAGAAAATTCTTCCTCGGCAAGACCCTTATCGGACGCGAAACGGTCAAAGTTTATGTAGCAGGGACCCTAAGACAGAAACACACAAACCCAACTGAATCATGAATATGAAATACATTCAACTTTACCAAGCATAAAAAATAATTAGGATTTAAGATGCAGTGCTTTTTACCCTGTAACCACAAGCTCAATATCATAAACATGTAGACATGCTGCTGTTATAGAAAATTCATCAACACCTTCGGATCAAATTAATCCATCCATCTATTTACTGAGCTGCTTAATCCTACTAGGGTCGCTGGGAGGCTGGAGCCTATCTCAGCCAACTCTGGTCGAAGGCAGGGTACACCCTGAAAAGCAACACTCACACAAAATCATTCAAGCCCACACTTACACCTAGGGGCAAATTTGAACAGCCAATTAGCCTAATGTGCATGTCTTTGGACTTTGGGAGAGGACCGACCTATCTGGAGCAAATCCAGGCTAGCATGGCGGGAAACTTCAAACAGAAATGCCCTTGCTGAGCTGGGCCTCGAGCCCAGGACCTTCCTGCTGGGAGATGGACGTTCTAGTCACTACGCTGTGAAGCCCACCAAATTATTATATTATTATTATTATTATTATTATTATTATTATTATTATTATTATTAATAATAATATTAATAATAATAATAATAATAATAATAATAATAATAATAATAATAATAATAATATGTGGCAAGAAATCCCTTGTCTGTACACATGAGAAATTAAATAATCACTTCCTCACACTTTATGATGTTCAGTAACAAGCTAGGTCAATATAAAGCACAATACAATACTAGATCCTGGAAGTCAGGAAAAAAGGAATAGTGAAAAATAATAATCACACTACCGTCATTGATTATTTTTCTGTGATTGTACATTCCTAAGTGTTTTACTCTTGACATAGTCAGAGGATTCATGTACATGAAAACCAACCTTCCTGATGAGTTTAACTGTTGGAGCGCTGATCTGTCTCATCCTCAGTTTGTGCCAGTTCATATTGTTAAACCACCTGATAGAATGAGAGAGAGCGAGAGAGACAGAGAGGGAGAGAGAGAAAGAGAGAGAGAGAGAGGTGTGTGTGTGAGTGTGTTGCAAACTCCAGGTTCATCATGTGTAATATATAAATAGACGGATGGATGTGGATGTTCATATCATCACCTGTGATTGCGGATGTCTCTGATTCCATTTTTGGTGTTTCCTAACCTTTGACCTGGGCGTGGTCTAAAATAATGAAGCATAAACACTTTTAAAAAGTTGATAACAATAATTAAAAGGGTTCGAAATTTTACTTATATCTACCTTGGTTTGGAAAACCTAGCAAGCCACAGTGTTTGGTCAAACTTAAGTGTTTTTTTTTGGCTTTCCATTTTCTTGAGTCATACTATCACTGCAAAATATTCCACTTACATTGCAAAATACTCACCTGGAAGTGCCTAGTTCTGCTCTCTCATAGTTGCATACTTACTTTAAGTTAGAAAGATCCTATTTACTTTTATAAGCCAATCAGATTCAGGTATTTTGGTCATGTGACATCTTGTATACAATCATAGGGTATTTTTGGGAGTTAAGAGAATCCTCTCATAAGGTAAGCCCACCCATGCTGTTCACTCAGCCATTTAGCCTAAAATGCCTGTTTTTGGACTGTGGGAGGAAACCCACAAAAGCACAGAGAGAACATGGAAACTTCACACAGAAACACCCTCGCTGAGCGCAGGACATGAACCCAGGACCTTTTAGCTGTGATATGCTAACCACTACATCACCATGTCGCCCAGGTGGAATATCACTGTCAGAAAATTAATTTATTATTTTTCTATAATTTTTTATCAAACAAACCTGCTAGGTTTTTGTTGTTAAAAGTATGAATATTGACAGAAGGTTTGATCAAGTAAAACCTAGTAAGTCCTACTGTAAACCAAATAAACACTGAAAATAATATTTTTTTACATGTACCTTGTAAAATGTTTCCCATATAATAGATAATCATAATCAAATATTAATAGTTCAGCATCATTTGTTTAGCTGTTTTTAACCTAATCAAACAAACAAATAGCAGCATCTACCACTCATCACTCATTTGCCAAAACGCTCAATGCTACTTGGGTTGCGTGGAATAGTAGCATCTTAAATATCCAATATATCTATTTACATGCAATTTTCATTAAAAACAGTATGAAACAATAAATGAAGAATGAGATGAAAAATAGAATACAAGCCCTGACTGGATTTAAAATAAAATAAGATGGAAATATTTCTAGTAGTAAATACTGTAAATGTTATTGGTATCACTGCAGTACATTAAATCAATAAAATTCTGATTCATGTTCATTAATAATTATCAATTAATAACTGGATGAAGTTGGATAAGTTTAAGCTAAATCTAGGTTAAATTTTTGTCAACATTCTTAAATGAAACCAATTCAAGTTAAATGCTTTACACTCATAGTGCATGCTATAATTTATTTATTTATTTGTCTGCATTTAATTATTAATTTTATATCATGATTAGTATTCAAGCGTTTATAAAGCACATTTTTTTTCTTTTTTTCCGATTATTTTTCTTCCTGCAATATTATCATTTTCAGGGGGGTATGTTTCTTGGACCCTATCCTCTCAGTTGTCAAAGTAAACTCATGTAAATGAGGTTTTTTTAGCAGTTTACCTGCACAGTTTGCTAATAAGAGATCTGGCGGCTTCTCCAATATGCGAGGGATACTTTATCACACCATCCAATATCTTGGAGTAGATCTTCTGGGGCTCTGAGCTCGAAAAAGGTGGGCTTAAACACACAACGAGAGAGAGAGAGAGAGAGAGAGAGAGAGAGAGAGAGAGAGAGAGAGAGAGAGAGAGAGAGAGAGAGAGAGA
>JAOUQZ010044859.1:0-11017 GCA_028564935.1 Neosilurus hyrtlii | reverse complement strand
GAGCTGTCCAGGGTGTACTCTGCCCTCGCCCAGAGTTGGCTGAGATGGGTGCCAGCCTCCCCGTGACCCTAATTAGGTTTAAGCGGTTCAGAAAATGAATGAATGACATGTTTTGCTAAGTGGAATTCAATACTTTTTATGTAGAAAGTAGGAGTGTTGGGGGTCCATGTCCTGAATGACCAATACCTTATTTATAGTAGGTCCTTGAATAAAGGCAATGCAGAAGTGATTTTTGGCCCTGTTGTTTATGGTATTGACTGACTTAACCTTGTTTAGAGCGCTTAAACAAAATGAATAGTTTTACATGTTTAGCATTTTAAAACATGTTTTCTACTAAGATAACATTCCTAATGTTAAAGTGGTATAAGTGCAAGCTGCCTGAACCCCATTTAGTTATGTGCCAGGCCTCAAAAATTAGCTTAAAGCATTAAGCTTTTTTTCATTGCTCACCAGCAGGAACCATATTCCCAGACCTTTATTTTGAATTGCTTTCTTTCTTTGGTTTATTTTCGATTTAGATTGAGCCTAAGAACTTTCTATTTTGCCAGTTTTTAAATAAGATATAGATTATAGCATGTCAATAATGTAAATGACACAATATCATGGACATTTCATCAGTCCTGCCATTGTAACATAGGCTGCAGCAAGATTAGGAAATTGGTTATGTACTTATAGGTAAACATGAATAATATACATAGAAATGTTAAAAAAATAAGTCTAGCTTGGTCTAAATGCTCAAAAACATGTTTAAATGTGTGTGAAATGCCTGTGAACATTTTAATGAAAAACTGAAAATGTGAGGTTTTGGGTCAATTTGATGGGCTGTTAGGGGGAGAAATATTGGTGACAGACCCTCATGCTCATTGGTGACAGAGCTCTGGTCATGCTCTTTAAAAGCAGACTACAATAATCAATATATTTCCATTGTTAATGGATCTACAGCCATTGGATCCATATTTATATCCTGGAGTAGTTTTCATGAGCCTTACTCATATATCTTACTTAAGCTTTTTTTGTCAGTAAATTGCTTCTGCTTTTGGGACGCAAAGTACAATCTATCATGCTGTGCGATTTCAGGTGACAGAATACATGGCTAAATTGTGCCCTATAAAGCTCTAGCAAAAGCAAAACATGATAAGAAAAGTAGAAAAGTAAATTCATGAGGTTCTTACTATTCTGGTGTGATTCTGGTTTGTCAAATCACTAATTTCTGCAACTCCCTCACTCATTTGCCAAACCACAAACTACATCCGTGAGGAGGCTGGAGCTGGATAACTGATCAAACGGCCCGGGTTCGAGCTCCAGTACCACCAATCTGCCGCTGTTTGAGCAAAGCAATTAACCTTCAACTGCTCAGTTTTATAAATCAGATAAATCGTAAGTTGCCGTGTATGAGGGCATCAAAATTGATTGGTCAGGAGATGTTGATTAATGTTATAATTAATTATTTAATGTTAAAATTAATTTATGTAATATAATTAATGTTATAATTCATTTATTCATTCATTTGCTGAAGTGCTTAATCCTACTTTGGAGTCTGGAGCCTACTTTGGAATCTCAGCTGACAATAAGTGAAGGAGGGCAACACTCTGAACAGTTTGCCAGACCATTGCAGGGCCAACACACACATTCACACTCCCTCCTAGGGGCAATTTGGAACAGCCAATTAGCCTATTGTAGAAGTCTTTGGACTGTGGGAGGACACCAGAGAAAACCCACACAAGCACAGAAAGAACATGTAAACTCCACCCAGAAACACCCTCACCGAGCCCAGGATCCGAACCCAGGACCTTCTTGCTGTGAGGCAGACGTGCTAACTATTACACCACCATTTCCACCGTTTTTTATGCTAATGTTTAGTTCAGTAGTCTTAGTCAAGATCAAACTGTGAACTGCGCTACTGCTGGTAGTTTCACGTGTGCTTGTCTACTAATTTGCATCTGTAAAAAGCGCAGATATATAGATATATAAATTTTGGAACTCACTGAAGGTGTCAGTGAAATTATTTGTAAGTAGTTGATATCTATATAAGATTAAGACATTCATGATCCTCATTCCCTGCGATGGCCTGGCGAGCTATCCAGGGTGTACTCTGCCCTCGCCCAAATTCGGCTGAGATGGGCGCCAGCCTCCCTGCGACCCTAATTAGGATTAAGCGGTTCAGAAAATGACATGACATGACATGATCCTCATTCCACAACCTCATCACATGACCTCCAGTTTCGTCTGATTAGTAATGTAATTAATTAATTTTTTCAAAGTTTCACTCCAAAATTATGCATAAATAGAATCCATGTCATTGTTACCTTAATGTTGTGTTTAGTGTGTCAACCATTTGCCTGCTTCACGTTGCCTAGCTGTTTTGCTTGTCTGCTATAAGGCTTTTAATAAAAAAAAAAAAAAGGAAAGAAAACCTGCACTCCATCTGTCTGCTTGAAAACATTACCTTTGTCATCTTTATGCCAGGGCACTATAGTGCTTTAATAAATGATAACGGCATCTCACTAAGACTTCCAATGGGTGCAATAAATTACTTAAAAACCAGCTATAGATTTTTTTTCCCTTCACCTTGCTCTGAGATTTACTGTATTGTGTTCTTCATGCATTTTTATTGCCAGGAAGTACTGGGAGGGGGGGGTGGGGGTGGGGGGCCCGGGGGGGCCCTCATTGAAAACAGACCCATTTGGATTCATTGTAAAGACTTTTCATTTATCTGACCTTCCAGTACATGCAAAGCTTCCATTAATTATATCTTTTTTATAAAAGTAATTTGGGAGATGGAAAAAAATAAGTAAGAAGTAAAAGAAAAAGAGAGTATGAAGAAATAAAGTAGTGCATTCCATTCTCTCAGAAAGCATTCTCTTTGAAAGTGCTGCTTACATTTTTTACTGTTAAAAATCTGGCAAAGCATTAAGCAAAAACATTATACATTTGCTAGCCTACAGCCATGTTTCTGTCTTGCCCCCTGCAGTATTCACAGGATAGTTCCTGGATAACCATAATTTAGATAGGTAATGAAAATGAATGAACGAGTAAATAAAACATAATTTTAATGAATATAATATGCATCAGGGAACTTTAATTCATTTAGATCACTAAAAACAGGGCCGTGGGCAGTGGTGGCTTAAAGCTTCAGGCTCTGGGTTGCTAATCCGAAGGGCAGAGGTTCAGGCACGAGGTCTATGACTTAAATACAGCTAAAATACACAATTTACTGGCTAGAAAGATCTAGAAAGATTGTTTCATATTCAGTTTATTGTTCAAATGTGCCTACAAATGGATATTCTTTTCTTATGGAGAAAATGGTGCATTTGTATCATACGTCATAAGTAGACACACATTATAAAAGCTTTTCATAGCTTTACACATATACACATTCAAGTATATGAATCATTCACCCATTTTCTATACCACTTATTCATCAGGGTCTTTGGAGAAGCTGGAGTCAATCCCGGACAACTTCTGGTGGAGGGTAGCGTACACCAGGAAGAGGTGTGAATCTACTGCAGGTCAAACACAGACAAGCCTTCACGCCTATGGAACATTTAGAGTAGTCAGTTGGCCTATTGCACACGTCTTTAGACTGTGAGTGAAAATCAGAGTACCTGCAGGAAACTCATGCAAGCACGGGGAGGACATGGTGTGAGGCAACAGTGCAAACCATTGAGCCACTATGCCACCGTGTCAAGTGCAAAAGTATTATTATCTGATCTCATCGCATTTTCCAAAATGCTTTACTAATACTGTATTAAGATTGAAGAGAGGCTGGAGCCCATCTCAGCCAAGTCCGGGCAAAGATAGGGGAACACCATAGGTCCATGTCATCGCACGGCAATGCTGACACAACCATTCATATTCACACTCATACCTAGGGGCAATGCAGACTATCCATCCATCCATTTTCTTTTGCTTAGCCAAGGTTGGGTTGCAGAGGCAACAGGTCTAGATGGGAAACCCAGGCATCCCTCTCCCCATTGACACTCTCTAGCTCCTCCTGGGGGATTCTGAGGCATTCCCAGGCCAGGCCAAGCTCATGAGAAACAGCAGCTCTACCTCGAGCTACCCCCCAGATCATCTCCTCACCCATATCCAAGGCTAAATTGGAGAATATCCAATAAGCCTAATGTGAATGTCTTCGAACTGTGGGAGAAAACCGGAGTACCTGGAGAAAACCCACAAAAGAACAGGAAGAACACACAAATTTCACACAGAAACACCCTGTCTGGCCATGAAACTTGAATCCACGTCCTTCTTGCTGTGAGGCAGACATGGCAATCACTGTGATGATGATGATGATGATGATGATTATGACTAATACTTTTTTCCTCTGTTGTAAAGTCTGTTGTAAACAGTTCAGGCTTTAACAGTTCTCTCAGAGCCTCTTTACCAATAGTTTTATAACTATAATTCTATAGCCAGTTAATGTCATTAGAGAAACTACAACCTTCCTCTAACACCTAACACCTATGGTCATTTACATCATTTGTTTTTATTACTTGTGCTTTTCTAGTATTATTTCTGATTATTTCTTGGTTAGTACTTTGATGATATCCTCAGAATATTCGTATTCTTATTCACACATTACCAAACATAAGGTGTGTAAAGAGAGTCTGACAGAGAGGTATCACTGTGTTGAAAAGGTCAAGTGGAGGAAGATGGAAAGAGGATGAACTTTCCAAATATTTGGGTTTGTGCAGAGTTTAATATCACTCTGTACCAGAGAACAGAGGAATACATTAAAATACAATTCCTCCCAAGTGACAAACCAAATGAAACACACACACACACACACACACACACACACACACACACACACACACACACACACACACACAGCTTTCATATCAGCTTGTTCAGACAACATTAACTCAATTTGTCACTAGAATAAGGCAGTAATGAGGCAGGAATACACTCAAGAGGTTTATCTTTACAATTCTGTTAATTGCTATTGATTGAGCATCAATAATTGATATTGCTATTGATACAGCATCAGTAAAGATCAATACTTTATCATGTATCAGTTCTGTAATTCTGATAATTTTTTTGTGATATTTGAGAGTGTGGTCTTCATGTTTTCTGGAAGTCTCTTCGCCAGCTACCACATCTACAGTCTTCATGTAAATAAGGACAAACAAAAGAGGATGAGAATCAGCACCTTCAAGTCCGAGGTCATGGTTCTCAGCCAGAAAAGGTCTGGAATACAGGTCCTGCCCCAAGTGGTGAAGTCTTGTTCACGAGTGAGGGAAGGATAGAGCGGGAAATCGACAGGCGAATCAGTGCAGCCTCTGCTGTAAAGCGGAGCTTGTACCGGTGCATGGTGGTGAAGAGAGAGCTGAGCCGGAAGCCAAAACTCTCGATTTTCCAGTTGATCCATGTTCCAACTCTCACCTATGGTCATGAGCTTTGGGTATTGACTGAAAGAACACGATCGCAGATACATGCGACTGAAATTAGTTTCCTTCGCAGGGTGCCAGGGCTCTCCCTTAGAGAGCTCTCCCATCCGGGAGAAGCTCAGAGTAGAACCGCTGCTCCTCCGTGTTGAGAGGAGCCAGTTGAGGTGGCTTGGGCATCTGATTAAAATGCCTACCTGGTGTGGTGTTTCGGGCATGTCCAACCAGGAAGAGACCCTAGGGTCAAACCAGAACACCATGAAGGGACTATGTCTCTTGGCTGCTCTGGTAACGTCTCCATGTCCCCCCGGAAGAGCTGGAGGAAGTGGCTGGGGAGGGGGATCTCTGGACCTCCCTATTTAGGCGGCTGCCTCTGTGACCTGACCCCAGATCAAGCGGAAAAAGACGACTGACTGACAAAAGAGGTATTCACTGATCAGCCAAAACATTAAAAACATTATAAGCACTGACAGGTGAAGTAAATAACATTGATCATCTTGTTACAGAAGCACCTGCCAAGCAGTGGGATGCATTAGGCATTCACTGGGTCTGTTCATCTCCAAAACGGCAGGCCTTGTGGAATGTTCCTTGTATGCAGTTAGAAGTACCTACCAACAGTGGTCCAAGAAAGATAAAACCAGCAAACTGTCAAGAATGTCAAGGGTGTCCAAGGCTCACTGATATGTATAGGGAGTGAAACTGTTCATACTGGATATAACTGCAGACCACTCGTGGTGTTATTGTTATGGCTGATCGGTATATATAAAGTCACTCATTCAAGCACTCATTTGCCTATCTCAGGGGAAGGCGGGGTACACCCTGAACAGCTCGCCAGACCATCGCACACATATCACATTAGCATGTCTGTGGACTGTGAGAGAAAAGCAGAATACCTTGAGGAAACCCACACAAGCATGGGGAGAACACAACGCATCACCAGGACTGAACTGCCAGCCATCCAGGACCTCTACACACAGCGCTGTAGGAGAAAGGCCCAGTGGATCCTCTCTGAGCCCAGCCACACCATCCACAATCACTTCATGCTCCTGCTATTGGGCAGATGGTACAGGAGCATCCGGATACGCACCTGCAGATTCAGGGACAGTTTTGACCCGACCCCGGGGACTTGAACCCAGGACCTTTTTACTGTGAGGCTGATGTGTTAACCACTATGCCACTGTGCCACCCATATATAAAGTTCTATACCTATAGACTGATAATTGTGTCCTTGTGACTGTATATGTTAAACTTTTGGTAATTGGTGCTGCAGTGAATAATTGACTTCTCTGACAACATCATCAACAATCAAATTATACTGATGTTATATTAATGTTCTGAGAAATGTAAAGAGGACATTACACTACACCTTATTATGACAACCAATTAAGAGTGAATTGTATTTTGGGAAATAAATGGTGTACAATATTTGTGTTTAATGACCTTAAAGAACCAGCTTAGCCTTCACAAGATCTTCCTGTCAGTACCTTGTCCAGGGATCTGTTTACCTGCAGCCTCCTGCTGGATGGACTATATTTTCTCTTGTCTGTTTTTGTTTCAATCTTCCATGTGCTTGTGCTCCACCTCCTGTCTTTGTTTCCTTTCCCGCCAGTTTTCATCCTCACCTGTTCCTCATTCACTCCGTTACCTGTTCCATTGCCTTGGTGTTAGATTGTCTCATGCCTTGACCTCTTTGTAGATTACCTGAGTTTACTGTGTTTTGGTTGTTCTGGTTTGGTTTACTGACTGTGAATTTGCTGAAAGCCTTGTTTGAGTTTATTGGACTTTAGGGGTTTTTGTTGTTTGAACACCTACTTTTGAGTTCTGACCTGTCAAGCATGTTTTCTTTAGACGTTTTGGAATTTCTGCTGTACCTATCATCTGATTTCTGCTGCCAGGTTTGTGCTCAGCAAAGACGTCGTACTGTTTGTTAAGCTGATTAAAGAAGAGAACTGAACTTTTCTTCATTTGAGTCCAGTCCTTACATAGATAACTTGACATTTCATCACAGTCACACCCCTCTGGACCATGATATTCTTTCATAGCTTTGATTGCCTTAAGCGTTTTAACTTTTGCATGAGCTATGGGGAAGGCATTGTCTGTGGTGTCTTTTCACACCCCAAGAGTAAGTTATTACTTTTCATGTGAGCTATATATTCATGTCTTCATGTATTATGTGGGAATGGTGGAGCGTATGCATGTGTTAACTGACCTATGTAATGACTATAGTAATTGAGAGCTCATGGAAATTGTACTAAAGCAATATTCACTGCGTAAAGTAGTATTCATTACATTTACCTACATAGGAAGTTTCCAATAGGTTTAACACTGGGGTCTAATTGGATCACAATCATAGAATGACTATACTTATTGATATCAGCATTAAAAGAAACCCTCAAAATACAGGGAAAATAACCCCTTTTCATTGATGGGTCAGAACAGTTTTTTTTTGTTTGTTTGTTTTTTTTTTTGTTGGGCAATGTTGGCCAATACATTAAGATCACGAACTAGAAAGAAATTAAGTGTAGATCATCTAGAAAAGGCTGAACTAACAACAGACAAGGACCCCCTAAATAACATGTATCTGCTGTGGTTAAGCCCAGATCAGGGGATGAAGCTGGACAGCTTCGGGGGCAAGAAAAAGAAATTGCTAATTTGGCAGTGGATCGTAAGAGAAATAAAGACTTGGAAACTCTGAAAGTCTTGAGTGGACTACTTACTTTATCTGCAGCAGTTGATGAATATAAAAAAATATAAGCAACTTAATCTTGAGGTGTGCTTGTTGAGATACATCTCTTTCGTTGCCAAAAACAAGTGGTTTTGACTTATAAAGAATCATAAGAAGCAGTAAAAACATATGTAGTAAACGTAAAACTTTATAACATTAATTCACATGCAGAAGTCAGACAAGATGACTTTAGCCAAGCCATACTTGACCGAGAACAGAGACTGCTCTCGCCACAAATGTGTTCAAGATGCACATACACTGCAATATTGACTCAATCTGCAAATACTGTCATTTCCAATACAGCTGTGTCCAGTGAATAATTTTGTCATGATTAGTAGTTATATAAATGATTTGCAAAGTACTTTGTTGGTTATCTTGTGTGGGTTTTTTTATTTGCTTTGGGTAAGCATTATATATGGGGGGGGTATGTACATCAAGGGGTATGTACATGGGGTTAGAGTTGAATAATTATACGAAATATTGGTATTTTCTTTCTGAGTTTGTCCATGGCCATATTTTAGAATAGGTATTTAAAAATAATGGTAGGAGAGCCACCCTGTACTTCGGTAAGTACTGTGCTGGGTCAGTTGTGTCTTTCAAAAATAGTTAAAATTAGCTACGTTTATCTATCAAATGAACAAGAAAATTTCAAGTTTGAGCCCAGTAAAATTTGCATGAACAGGCTTAACCTTTTGTTTAAAAACCATATAGTCACACCCTTATTTTCCAAACTGCTTTATGTACTACTAGGTTTACTGAGAGGCTGGTGTCTATCTCAGCGAAGCCAGTGCACACCCTAAATAGATTGCCAGACCATAACACACACACACACCTATTCAGGACATGTAAATTCCACAAAGAAACACCTAAGCCTGGACTTTCTTGTTGTGAGGTTGATGTGCTATCCAATACATCACCATGCCACCCAAAAACCATATAACCAAATCAAAAGAAATAGTGCAATTTTCTTACATTCAAGCTTTTTTACCTGTTAAGCGATAATTTTATCATTGCAGTGTAGGAGCAAAAGCATTTCTACTTTTATTATAAACACCCTACCCATCATTAGGTTTGTGTAATTGTGTTGTAATCACGATTGAACTAGGACGCACTGTTATTAGCTCAGCCTGATATAAGTGTTCTGCATGAACAAACACTAATTAACTGTCACTCACTTGGAAGCACTGTGATAACATTCATTTAACCTAGGCATCACAAAGCTATTAACCACATCATTACTGCTAACAAAAACCACCAATCACTTGATTTATGGCAGACCTAACATGGACAATATATAACTACATTAAGCTAATGATTTTCCATTATGATAATCCCCCTTTCTCATTCTTTCAATCAATGAGTCCACCTTTTTAAGACACACTACATGATTAAAGGTATTAAATAATTACAAGAAAATGACAGAACAAACAATCCTTTGAGCAAAATCAAGAGCTTTCATTTATTTCAGAACTGCTTATTTGAGAACCACACAGAAATCTATTGCACAAAGGCAGTTAAAACAGGCCAACAGGTAATAAAAAATGGTGGTGTGTTCTCAGAGAATTGTGATCTGTAGAGCGCAGATAGAGGATATCATCACGGTCGGTGCTTGAAGAACAAATGGCAAAATATTTAGAATAATTTCACCTGATTAAAACTTTAAGCTAAGAGAAGATACCTGTTATTTGGATTCAAGCACACATCCTGGACGTGCCAAGGGTATACCTTTCCTCTTACCCAATGTAAACTGGGATAGGCTCCTGCTTGCCTACAGCCAACAATGCATGAACGATTATAGAAAATAAATAAAATGTATTGCTAAGTTTTCATTTTTAATAAAATATAGAGGTAAAAATATACAGTGTAAACACAAAGCCTCGATCTGTGAGGTAAATTTTCTTTTACAACCTAAATGCAACCTCTCTGAAACCCTCGGATCTGACTGCACTACAAATCCATTACGGCTTTTTGTCCTCTGTAGCTGGAGCAGTCTGTCCATATCTCTCTCTCTCTCTCTCTCTCTCTCTCTCTCTCTCTCTCTCTCTCACTCTCTCTCTCTGTCTGTCTCACTAATGTGGTCCAAATTGCCTTGAAAGTAGTACACAGTGTGAAGAAAAGCTTCCAGACTTGATGTTTCACCTCCCCTATTGAGTGCAGTTAACCGCCAGAACAAATGTTTAGATTCTGTATATGAACATGTCCTTGTAGCCCCGTACACTCTCACGCTGAGCTGTGATGACTCCTTAAATTGCAAGTACCTACTCAAACTGATATTTCTGATTAAATAGCTTTTCTAAAAAGTCACATAGTTACCAAAAGTTCTATGGCATAAAACGCATGAAAAAGATGGGGCAGCTGTTCATAAATAATAATAATAATAATAATTATTATTATAATAATAATAACCTAGTTTTATATGTATGTATCATGTATGTGTGTGTGGTTGTGGATCCGTGGTGGTCTTACCTTCACTGTAGAACTTTTTACCGTTGATAGTGGAATATTGCAATTGTTGGCTATTTGTCGCTGGCTGCTCCCACCCTCTGACTGACTCACAATTCGACCTCTCTGAAAATCTGACAATTCTTGAGCTCCTGGGGTGCGAGGCATGCTTGCATAACTTGCAACTTGCAACATGCTTGCTTTGTGCACCTTTATACAGCAGTCTGACCAGTGATCATCAAATGTAAGTCATTAAATTGTCTGATTTTCAGAGCGGTCGATTTGTGGGTCAGTCAGAGGGTGGTATCAGCCAGCGACAAATAGCTGACAATTTGAATACTCCTCTGTCAACGATAAAAAGTTCACCAGTGAAGAGAAGAAACCGCAGTGACTATTTACTTATGTCTGGTCTCTCTCTCTCTCTCTCTCTCTCTCTCTCTCTCTCTGTCTCTCTCTCTCT
>JAOUQZ010044858.1:0-11017 GCA_028564935.1 Neosilurus hyrtlii | reverse complement strand
GCCTGGCGAGCTGTCCGGGGTGTACTCTGCCCTCGCCCGGAGTCGGCTGAGATGGGCGCCAGCCTCCCCGCGACCCTGATTAGGATTAAGCAGTTCAGAAAATGTCATGTCATGTCAAAGCTGCTTTGTGACAATGTCAATTGTAAAAAGCGCTATACAAATAAAACTGACTTGACTTGACTTGACTATACTCTGTCTGAATGCAACAGTATGGTACGGCAGCTGTACTGCAAAGGACTGAAAGGACTTGGCCCGGGTGGTGAGAACTGCTCAGGGGAGGTCCAGAAGAAGGCCAGCATCGTGGCGGATACCACCCAGCTGGGAAATGGACCTCTTCCTTCAGGAAAGTGGTACATAAACATTAAGATCAGAACAACCAGACAAAAACAGTTTCTGCTCGAGAGCTGTGAAAGCCATCACCCCAACCCCTCGCAGTCACACTCACACATGCAAACTTCCTCCACAGTCACATATGTACTCACTCACACACACTCACACACACACACTCCGCTGACTCTCACACAGACCATAGCATTCTGTAAAAGGACATCGTAAAAGGACTCTGTAAAAAGACATTGAATCCAAAAACTCTGTGCCTGTCTTACACTCCGACACTTTGATTTACACCCTAGCTTATATCCAGTATGCAGCTGCTATGTTTTTATTTATCTATTTTATCTCATGGTGCCTTCAATGTACATACTGTATATCCAAGTGCTGATGCTGCTATTTATCTATTTATCTATCTGATCTCAGGGTGCCTTCAGTGTACATACTGTATAACCCAGTGCTAATGTTGCTATTTATATATTTATCTATCTCATCTCATAGTGCATTCAATGTACATACTGTATATCCCAGTGCTGCTGCTATTTATCTATTTCATCTCATAGTGCTTTCAATGTACATACTGTATTTCCCAGTGCTCAGTTTTTATTCATAGGTGTTCAGAATTAAAATATCTATCTCATATTTTTCTCTAAAAGTTTGTGTACATAATTAACTGGTGTTTATATCCTGCTCTTGACAGTGTTAATTGCAGTTTATTGCCTTGATTGTATCTTTTTTGAACTTGAAACTTAAAATTTCATTATGTGTGAATATAATGACAATAAAGAAAGAATCTTGAATGTTAGGTGAATCTTGAAATCAAACCACTTATATAGAACAATTATGCTGGCAACACGTAGGCCCTACGTCAGCAGCCTATGTAGGATATATGTATGTAATTTTGCTCATAGGCCCTACGTAGGGCCGATTATGTAGGGCCAACGTTGGCAGGCGCTTTCCACCCTACAGGCACCCTCTTTTCACCCAATGTTAATCCTCTCTTTATATTTAGCCACTCGATCTACTTCAAATTTAGGGAAAACCTGTGCGATCATTTACTCTTTCATTACATCTATTGCAGCATACAAGGACAGTCATATCTTGTTTGGGACTAACACTGCAACTGCACTTGATTCCACCATTAGACCAACAGTATATGTAGTTTAAAACATAATATTTCCACTGTAGCCAAAATCCAGACAATGGAACATGGAAAACAACTGGTGTATATAAAACACATAAATGTGCTCCTTGAGATAAAGCCTAAGTTTTTTAAAACACAAAATAAGGCAGCATTTTGATATAATGAACTATTTATTTCTCATACATTCACCATGAACAAGGAATGTTATACATGTTATTCTATTCACTTAAATACCTGAACATCTCAAATAAACAATGTATAATTAATATAAAAACTTTAAATCACTTAAGTACTTTTAGTTTACTTTAGCCTGGTGCTAATTACCCATTTTTGCATGACCGCTAAAATTTAATTTGAGGGTGATAAATTAAGTCAATATTCTACAAATGTTTATCAATCAGTTTGCTGCTCTCACATCCTTTACATTCTCCAACCATTTTAGTCTATGGCAAGACACAGCCATTCACGCATGTGTTTTTCAACCTTGGCCTCTGTTGCTGTGGCCGCCGGATTTTATATAATGGCTCCTGCAATCACAAAAAAAAACTATGCAATTATTATTATGTTACATTTAAAACAACGTTAAGTTTGCCACACGTGTTAGTCACGCTGTTAAGGCCAGCCTTGCATTCAAAATGATTTAAGAATTTCATAGAAATAGGGCCTGTGTACTCTTGTATATAATAAGTATGAACAAGGTAAGTATGAACAATAATAATTATTTTGCACTTACCGTTGAAACTGCTATCACTGGGTTCTCTGATAATCCAATACTTTTTATAGATCTATATAAATATTGGTTTACTTCTCTTTCCTGCTCAACAGCAGACAGTGAGACACTCGGAACCCCACGCCCATATCTGGGAGTTCCGAGTGTTTCACTGTCTGCTGCAACATGTGTATTCATGTGTCAGTGACACTATTTTGACCATATAGTGTCGCAGACACAAGAATACACATGTTGTTTGTGCAATGAAACTAAAGAAAATCGAGATACATACACCATATTTTAAGAGCAATTAACTTTTACAAATGTATTTGTAATGCAATATTAAGTTATATATTCATTCATTCATCTTCTTCTGCTTGTTCCGGGGTCAGGCAGCAGCCTAAGCAGTGAGGGCCAGACTTCCCTCTCCCCAGACACTTCCTTCAGCTCTTCCGGGGGGATGCCAAGCTGTTCCCAGACCAGCCGAGAGACGTAGTCCCTCCAGCGTGTTCTGGGTTGGCCCTGAGGTCTCTTCCCAGTTGGACATGCCTGAAACACCACACCAGGGAGGCGTTCGGGAGGCATTCTAATCAGATGGCCAAGCCACCTCAACTGGCTACTCTCAATGCGATGGAGCAGCGGTTCTACTCCGAGCTCCTCCCAGATGACAGAACTTCTCACCCTATCTCTAAGGGAGAGCCCTGCCACCATGTGAAGGAAACTCATTTCAGCTACTTGTATATCAATGGGCAATGGGCAACCGGTCTGGTATACCATATTCCAGGAGCACACCCAACAAGAACTATGTGGACAGGTTGGGAAAACTCCCAATCCCCCTGCAGGATCCTGTAGAGTGTGTAGAGCTGGTCAAGAGTGCTGTGGCTAGGACGAAAACCACCTTGTTCCTCCTGAATCTGATGTTCAACCATCAGTCAGAGCCTCCTCTCCAGTACTCCTGAATAGACTTTCCCGGGTAGGCCGAGAAGTGTGATTCCATGATAGTGATTCCATGACACCCTCTGGTTCCCTTTTTAAAAAGGGGAACTACCACCCCGGTTTGCCAGTCCAGGGGCATGGCCCCCAATGACCACATGATGTTGTAGAGATGTGTCAAACGAGACAGTCCTACCACATCCAGAACCTTGAGGAATTCAGGGCGGATCTCATCCACCCCCGGAGCCCGGCCATCGAGGAACTTTTTAACTACCTTGGTGACCTCAGCCCCAGTGATAGGCAGACCTCCCTCTGCACCCCCCGGCTCTTCCTCTTTCACAGAGGACGTGTTAGTGGGATTGAGGAGGCCCCATGTGTGTGTGTGTGTGTGTGTGTGTGTGTATAAAATATGATATTAACAATGCAAATAATATGTATTGCATAGCTGCATTCACACAAGAAGCAACAAGTTATTTGCTCACCGGTGAGCAACACGCAACATCACCTGGCAAGAGAGGCTATTTGCTTCACCTCTCAGCTCTTGTTGCATAGGTAACTCCCTTGCATGTGTCCCACTTCAAAATCTTTCTGAGTGAAGCTGTGAGCAGCACTGCACTTCCAGTACAGCAGGTCCATAAGAACATTTACTATCATTACCATACCTTGTTTGAGTTTATTCTGACTCATATTATCATCATGTAAAGCTTATTATTATCATTATTATCAATATACAGTGAGGATAGAACAGAGGCTCTTGTGCATCATGAACTGGGTACAGTTCGCTCACCTTGTCATCACTGCTCTATTTGAGAAAGAGCACCATGACATCACCTCTCCTGCTGGGTTCACCCAACGATACAGACAATGATGGTGGTATCTTCAGCAAATTTGGTGATTATGTTGGAGTGGTGTGTAGCTGTGCAGTCATAGGTGAACAAGGTGTACATCAGGGGGCTGAGCACACATCCCTGGGGAACACCTGTCTTGAGTGTCAGTTTTGAGGTGATATCACTAATCTGTACAATCTGTGGTCTGCCTGTCAGAAAGTCTAGGATCCAGTTCTCCACTGAGGCACTGATATGCAGTGTATGGTGCTTCATGGCAAGCCTTTGTAGAGTTATGGTGTTAAGAGCTGTAGTCGATAGTCCACCCATATGTGTTTTTCTGATCCAGGGGGGAGAGGGCAGTGTGCAGTGTGAATACTACTGCATTGGCTGTTCGTCTGCTCTGTTTGGGTTCTAGGCAAATTTGACTGAGACAAGTATAGGCATTGTAATGTGAGAAATGTATGTTCAAAAGACTTAATCACGAAAGAGATAAGTGCTACTGGCAATAGTCAATAAGGCAGCTCACATTTGGTTTCTTTGGGACAGGGATGATGGTGGTCCTCTTGAATCATGGAGACTATAGTCAGTAGCATGGAAAGATAGTGCTGTAGTACTTAAGATTAGTCTTGGTCTTGAGAACAAATTTATGGTTTTGTCTTGGAAGTAGCTGCATTTTTACTTGGTGTTAACTGTCTTGGATGAGCCAGACTTGGAGCTTTATCTTAAGACCAGTGAAGACCATAGCTGTAGTGACATCTTTTTTATGTTGCTGTGATTTAAAATAAAACACCCACTTTCAAATCCAACCAATAACATATTTTACTTTTAAATCTTTAACACTATAAATGAACCATTCCTCTATGCCAAAGAAGAGAGGACAAAGGAGAAATCAGGCTGTAGTGGCAGAGATGTCTTCTAAATGATATGATTTGCTTATACTAAACACAAGGTTTTTCTTATAAATCAAGTGAAATGGAAAAAAAACTTCCGCAGAGTATAATACAATATCTAAAAAGCAACTTCAGTTGGACCAAACTTTTATCATCTAAAAAAAACATCATCTACTGTAGGCCTGTTGGCCTTACAATTTTAAAAAAATTATTTAAAAAAAATGATTATTCAATGTGATTAATACACAAGTGCTTTTGTTTTTCTAATGCTTCTATAGATTACAGACTGATCATAGAAGTTCATAAACTACATAATTTATAGTGACTGACGGAGAGTAATAGTTTACCAGCAGCAAACATGATTTTACACTTCTTTTTCTGCCTCCGGTGTTCAGCATTTGTAATGCTCAGTAATATGAAATGCTTATTTTTTAAAGCATTGTCCTTTTTTATTTTTATTATTTATTTATTTTTTTTGTTATGGGATAATGTATGATAATGGTTTTGATCTTTTCTTGGTCTTTGTCTTGACTATGTCTCGTGTTAGGTAGTTTTGACCACAACACTAGGAAAAGATTAAAGAAATCTGTTAATACATGTGTTGTCTATGAAAGCATGCTGACCTGGGATGATATCTGGTCTTTTCGTGTGTGTATTTTTTTTTTTTTTCGTGTGTAAGTATTTACATAAATCTACCTTAAATATTTGAAGGGGGCACTTATCCCCTTTAATTACAGCCTTTATTATTTAATCTTTATATGCTCCCACTGGAACAAATCATAAAAGACACTAAGATTTCTTATCAAAACTATGCTGTTGTTTTATTCCTCTCACCTAATGATTCTAGAAACTCCTTATCTTATTGAATTAACAGTTGGATGTCCAAAAATTTGTCAAACATTTGCCAGTCTAGCACCCACACTCTCTTCTTCCAAAGCCATTGTAATGCAGAATGTGATTTTCTTTTCATTTTTTTGTTTAAATATGGATGGGCATCCCTAAATGTTGGACCAAGCTTTGTTTTAATTCAGCAGTATGTATAGGACATACAGTGGATTGAAATTATGTTACTCTCAAATCCTGGGTGCATCAGTATTCATAAATGCTTAAATAGTAAAGGTCTCACTATATAAGCTAAGTAAAGAAGTGTTTAAGATAAATATATAAAGTATATATATACATGAAATGGTAAGGCACATGCCAGTTTTATGAATTGAAAATGGCTTGTGAAAATATCACAGTGCAGGCACAGTAAGAGTGCAAATAATTAGCTTATTGGTTGGATAAAGTGACAAAGTGACTAATGCATAAACAGTTTGTGGAGATTAGAGTCCAGTTTGATGGGGGTGGAGGGGGGGGGTTGTCAGAGTCCAGAGTTTGTGTGGCCAGGGGGAGTGAGTAGAAGGGGAGGAACTGTAGGGAGAGAGTTCAGCCTCCTGACAGACTGGTGGATGAAGCTGTCCCTCAGCCTGCTGATCCTGGTGTGGAGACTCCGCAGTCTCCTCCCTGATGGTAGCAGACTAAAGAAGCTGTGTGACGAGTGGGTGGGATCACCTGCAATGCCGAGGGCTATCCGAGTGAGGCGGGGGAGGTAGATGTTATGGAGGGAGGGGAGAGAGGACCTGACGATGCTCTCATGATGCACTGGAGGGTCTTTCGGCAGGATGCGGTGCAGCTGTCATACCACACGGTGATGCAGCTGGAGAGAACACTCTCAATTGTGCCACTGTAGAAGGTGCTCATGATGGGGGGTGGGGTTCTAGCTCTTCTGAGTTTGCGGAGGAAGTAGGGGCGCTGGTAAGGTTTCCTGGCCGATGATGCAGTGTTAGTGGTCCAGCAGAGATCCTCTGTGACATGCACACCCAGGAACTTGGTGCTGCTCACTCCACAGCAGAGCCATTGATGGAAAGAGGAGCGTGCTGGGTGTGCGCTCTCCTGAAGTCTACAACAATCTCCCTGTCTTTCCGACATTCAGGGAGAGGTTGTCGTGACTGCACCATGAGGCCAGATGGCTCACCTTGCTCCTGTATTTTGTCTCATCATTGTTGCTGACATCTGCAAACTCGACGAAGAGGTTGGAGCTGTGCAGTCATGAGTCAGGAGGGTGAAAAGGAGAGGGTTCAGGGTGGCTTTGAAGCGTGTAGGGACAACAGCCTGGCTCAGCGAGATGTTAAAGATGTCTGTGTGGACATCAATGAGTTCCCCGCACAGTCCCTCAGCACGTTATCAGGACCAGAAGCTTTTCCTGCTTAGTGATCTCTTCACGCTGTCTGGAGACAGTGTCAACACCCGGTGGTCTGGGAGGGTGACTTCTTAGCAGCCGCGCTGTTGTGTGCCTCAAAGCGAGCAAAAAAGGCATTCAGCACATTCAGCAGAGAGGTGGTATTGTCACAGGTTTGCCCATGATGCTCTGGATCCCCTGTCACAGGCTCCATGTGTCCCTGCTATCACTAAACTGGTGGGCTATGCCTCTGGAGTACTATTTTTTAGCCTCTCTGATGCCGCAGGACAGGTTGGCTCTAGCTGTTCTCACAGCAGTCTCGTCTCATGCTGTGAAGGCAGCATTCCAAGCTTTCAACAGCCCCCATGGCTTCTGATTGGCCCGAGCAGTGACTGTCTTAAGGACTGTTACATCCTCATTGCATTTGTTGATGTAAGCAGTGACAGAGTCTGTGTACTCTTGGAGATCTGTGATGTTGTTGTATGTAGCAGCATGTTTAATTCAATTTAATTCAGTTTTATTTGTATAGCGCGTTTTACAATTGACATCGTCACAAAGCAGAAAAAATAATTTTTCTACAACCCCCTACACATCTCTATTGAGCAAGCCCGCGGCTTGTTTAAACACCCTTCTGTCTGTGGTGTTAAAACAGTCCTTGAGTGCCTCTGAAGGACCCTCTGGCCACAGCCGTACCTTCTTACGAACTGGTTTGGTGACTTTAACCAGTGGTCTCTATGCTGGCTTTAGCATAACAGTTCATGTGATCAAAGGCACATAGTGTGGAGGGGAAGGGCAAGGTAGGCTTCTCTCCGGGTGGTGTAAACCAGCTGGTCCAGTGTGTTGTTAGCATGAGTCGGAAAGTCTATGTGTTGTTAGATTTTTGGAAACACGCTTTTCAGGTCCACATGGTTCAAATCCCCAGCCAGGGTCGGCACTTGATAATCATAAACTCCACCAACAGTGAGCAGTCCCAGATAGAAGAATTGGCCTGAATTCAGCAGCCTACGTAAGAATATGTAGGCCCTATATAGGATGCCTACGTAGGCCCTACGTAGGGCCAATTATATAGGGCCACCGTCCCACCCTACCGGCACCCTCTCTTCACCCAGTGTTAATCCTCTCTTGAAATTTAGCCACTGGAGCTGCTTCAAATTTAGGGGAAACCTGGGCTATCATTTAGTCTTTCATAACTTCCATTGCAGCATATAAGGACAGTCATATCTTGTTTGGGACAAATACTGCAACTGCACTTTATTCGACCATTAGACCTATACGTACTTTAAAACATAATATTTCCACCGTAGCCAAAATCCAGACAATGGAACAGGGAAAACACCTGGTGTATATCAAAAACATAAATTTGCTCCTTGAGATAAAGCCTGAATTTTTTTGTCCAGTAAATAAGGCAGCATGTAATTTTTAATATAATGAACTATTTATTTCTCATACATCCAAAGTGAACAATGTATATTATTCATGCAATTCTATTCACTTAAATTCCTGAACCTCTCAAGTAAACAATGTATAATTAATATCATAAAAAAAACTTTAAATTACTTAAGTACTTTTACTTTACTTTATCACAGTGCTAATTACCCATTTTTTTCACAACCGCTAAAATTTAAGGGTGCTAAATTAAGTCGATATTCTACAAATGTTTATCAATCTGTTTTCTGCTCCTGCCGCCTTTCCCTCCACCCACCATTTTGACCTCTGTTGCTGTGGCTGCCAGATTTTTCATCATTGCTCCTGCAATCACACAAAAACTAGGCAATTATTATTATGTAACATTTAACACAGAATGTTAAGTTTGCCAAATATGTTCCTAATGCTGTTAAGGCCAGCCATGCATTCAAAATGACTTAAGAATTTCACAGAAACAGGGCCAATCTTTGCTTGTATATAATATGTAGGAGGGCCAAATAATAGCTTAACATTGATATGGCTATCACGGGGTTCTCTAATAATCTAATAATTCTTATAGATCTATCTAAATATTGCTTTACTTCTCTTTTCAGCAGACAGTGAGACACTCTGAACTTCTTGCCCATAACCGTTAAAACATATACTCAGACATAATGTACTACTTCTTTGATCATGAGACTACATGGTCAAAATAGCGTCGCTGACACAAGAATATACATTGTTTGTGCAATGAAAGTAAAAAAATCGAGGTACACACACCATATTTTAATAGCAATTAACTTTTACTAATGCATTTGTGATGCAATATTAAGTTATATAATGAATTATAAACATATTTCAGAGGGATCTACTTTTGCTCTCTTTCATTTGATGCATTGTGATGACTGTAGTGCGATAACTGCACCACACTACAGCATAAGCCGTTGTCTACATACGCCAAAATGGTGGCCATGATGTCCGAGTCTTATTTCTCGTCACGGAAATAGGTGAGGTGATCCGAATGACAGTGAGACTGAGAGCAAGCCTTGGTGAGAGTGCTTGACCTGCATGTACTTGTCTATTCAAACAGAGCGAGCACACTGCACACTCTGGTTGCTGAAACAAACGGGGCTAGGGGTTGGACGTCAGCACAAGTCCGTATTTCCCGGGTGAATCTCAGATAATTTGTACGTGTGTTAAAAAAACGGGGAAAAAAAGAGAAAAAAACCCCAATAAAATATAATTTAGTACAAGTGTATGATGTTACGTTGACCCTATCTAGGTCCGACGGAAATATAATTTTAGGCCTGTTACAGTGATTTCCAATAAAAAGCGTTAATATGTGTTACGACAGCTGGCCAACGTTGGTCCGTTGCAAAAGTATTTTTCTGCTGAATTCTTGAGATGGATGTAGGCTGTGCGATGTTTTGCCAACATTGGCCCTATGTCAGCAACCAATGGCGATCTCCAGCCTACCGTGCCTATTTATAGCCTACATAGGACCGACTTACTGTCTTATCTGGGGTGTTTGCAGACCACAGCAGTGTTGCGACACCAGGCATTGTTGATGTAGACACAGAGTCCCCCACCGCGGGTCTCACCCTCTGTAGCGAGAGCTCTGTCTGCTTGGTAGCATGTTAGCCGCTCAAGCTGAATAGTGTGGGCTGCAACATTGTTGTTGAGCCATGTTTCCGTAAACACAAGAACACAACAGTCTCTCGCAGTCTTCTGAGTTGTCTGAAGTAGCCCTATATGGTCCAGCTTATTGTCCAAAGAGCATACGTTGGCCAGTATGGTTTGTGTGGGCTAGCTGCTAGCCTGGTTTGGATACCTCCACGATTGCTTGTGGCGCCTCCACTGTGGTCGAGATTAACTGGTCGAGTCAAGCTTAAAATATGTGGTTCTGCCGACGTCGAACAGAAACTCACAGCTGTATGTGCGCCTCAAGACAGGTAGACAAAGATATATAGTTACACATCGACAAACAAAACAAACAGTACGAAAACCCATTTGTCTGTGCGAGAGAAGACGCAGCATGTACACGTGCCACTATTTCAATGTAATTTTCTGAAATGCTGCCACCAAGAAATGTAAGTTATATATTGCAAGGGTACTGACACAACCCTGCACAATGACAGGCCATGACTTTTGGGTTTGTGTTCATTTTTATTAAATATTTATAAAAAGACCTGGAATACTGATTTGTCTGACCACAACACAGATTTAAACTGTGTGACCCATCCAAATTCAGAGAAGCTGACTTCACTTCAGAGCCCAGTTAAGCTTCCTTCTGCACAAAAGCATTTGTGAATGTAAATATTCAGATCAGTCCATTTGCATTAAAAAGCTTGCTAGAGTACTTTATATTCATTCTGATGTTTGATGTGAATACTGGCCAAAGCATTTGTCCTGTATTTGCATGAAATATAACTGCATGATTATATAACATTCATACAAAAACGGCATGAATGTTGAAGTGTTCTAATTAAATTGTAATTTGAGTACACACACATTATATATATATATATATATATATATATATATATATATATATATATA
>JAOUQZ010044857.1:0-11018 GCA_028564935.1 Neosilurus hyrtlii | reverse complement strand
ACTCTGCCCTCGCCCAGAGTCGGCTGAGATGGGCGCCAGCCTCCCCGCGACCCTAATTAGGGATAAGCGGTTCAGAAGATGAATGAATGAATGAATGATGATGATGATAATGATGATAATAATAATATTAATAATAATAATAATAATAATAATAATAATAATAATAATAATAATACACTGCACAGTGGCGTGGTTGTTGGCAGAGGAAAGTCCCGCCGTGCTTCTATGTGGAGTTGTCATGTTCTCCCTGTGCTTGCATAGGTTTCCTCCCACAGTCCAAAGACATGCACATTAGGCTAACTGGCTGTTCCAAATTGGCTCTAGATTTTAAGTGTGAGTGTAAATGTTTGTATGTGTGTTGGCCCTGTGATGATCCTCCAAGCTGTTCAGGGTGTACCCCAGCCTTGCCCACTGTTGGCTGATCACAGCCTTCCTGTGACCGAATAGGATAAATTGATAAGCAGAATATTAGAGTGATGTGTAAAAGAATATTTTTCAAACCAGTTATGAGTACTCACTTCATGGAACACAACAATATAATACAACCCCCACACCCCTTCCCACCCCCAACTTACAGTTAGAATAGGATTAAGGATATGGATGTGAATACAACAACTACAGCATCTGACAGACTTGACTGATCCAGAAGGTTTTCTTCTTCAGCCTCTTGAGCCTCACATTAAAAGCTAGGGAGGTCAGCATCAGCCATGCTTGGGCCACTGGGCTCGGGTTTAAAAAGCCCAACAGCCTTCCCTGCTGTGCACTGTGCCTCTGATAAGGTTCACTGTATCTGTATCATGTAACAAGCTTCTGGCGTGTTTTTTTATGAACTCTTGTCTTCCATACGATGGGGTCTATAACATGGGTATAACTTGGAATGTAGTACAATACATTCAGGAGTCACTGATCATTATCAACGTTTATCAAAATTATCAATGACTGATGGCGGCTTGCTCTTCAAGTCCGAAAACGTCAGTAAGAGTTTCAGATATTATCACTGACTCAGGGTTATTATTGCTATCATATTTCTTCCTGATAGAATCTGCTGAAGTCTGTTATAGTATTTGATGGTAAGGAGTGGGTGGCTGTTTTCTCACTAGCTTTCCCTGGGAGGAGAAAGAGAGGAAAAACATTGATATAAATAAGATAGCTAGGCTACGTTCCACTAACAGCGCTGTTAGTGGTGGAACTTTAAATCGCAGTCTTGATCGTTGATATTTTACAACAGCATAAATAATGAGACAATAAAATGAGGTGTTGACAGATCAGCGCTTCACTGTAAATTGATTTAACTAACCAACCAAGATGGCCGACAGGCGGAGCTGTCTGCCGCAGGGTGTAGCTTATCTGTCTTATATGATATCTATGAGGAGAAGTGTTGGCGCGTGCCAAACGTGCGATAATCACTCATCTCATCCGACAGGAATGAGTAATAAATTGGGTCATACAAGAATACCAAGAATTCACTGTCGTCTTTCCACCAATCAGAAACGAGAAGACATTTTTATTAATAATAAAATAACTTATTTACTTACCTCTTCTTCATTTTAGTTTCCTCATTATTTATATATAATTACTTCCACATCATTAACGCATTAACACATTAACGTTATATGGTCTCCTGTGTTACCCTTCTTGTCTTTTTCCTTGTACTTTCCTTTAGTATTCTCTCCTTTACTTCTTCATGTGGCCTCTTTTGCTTGTCTGTGACCCACAATTATGCACAAGAGGATGTGTTATAGGTACAAGGCCTGTTTTCACAAGTGTGAGTATATGAGCGCAGTATAAAAGCTGATATGGATGCCCGATATCAATATCACTGCAGTCCTACTCAATACTGACTGAAATAGTGACAATGCTAAATGGATGATAGTACAACACTCGGGTCGTGAGTGGAATAGAAAGGCAGCGTCTACCCTGTGCCAAAACTTTAGTGTGAGCTAGGCAGGCTGGGGTGATTTAATGCTAGATGTTAATTTGGTTCAAAGGCTCTCATTGGTCATGCCCCACTCACTGTTATCGACACATGGTGACAATCAATAAAGTGGTAACAGCAGGAAACCCAATAATGGAATTTTGGATCAGGGATTAAAAAAAGTGTCTACATGGTGTAATGGTTTGCACTTTTTTCATCTCAAACACCCAGCAGAACCATGACAGTGTTTAATGATTCTCAATTTTCTCTGACCACATACTTCCTGGCCAAAAAATAATAAATAAATAAATAAATAAATATATAAATATGTATGTATGTATGTATGTGTATATATATATATATATATGTTCATGTTTGTCGTAGGTGCACTGTGCCGTCTCGTCATCTGGAGGTTTTGGATTGGGTCCTCACAAGAGCTCTTGAAAGCTTTGCTGCTAATATCACAGTGACAGAAATGAGTCAGCAGGAAATAACTGGTCAATGTGCCCTTGGACAAAACACCATGATTTGTGTTTCTGTAGTAACAACAAAATTACAAGCGGGACCACATGGACCTGTTTTATCCTAGTATTTTCCCAAAGGCAACACCGAGACCAACTGGTCAGCATTTAATAACAGAGCTGCAGACAGGCTGAAGCAGGACTGGCTCAAGTCTTAATAAAAACAGTCAAGTGGGAAGTGAACTTAAACTTTGGTCTCTAATCCATAATGAGCACACGACTAACACAACCTTATATATCATCAACACAATCCCCACGTAACAGAGCTGTATACAGTGACTCATATGTAATTTGGGATTGCACTTATTGCTACCATGTGCATAATGTTTTCTTCAACTGAGAACATGAGAAGGTGCCTACGGACATCATGTCTAAAGCACATTACAGTTCATAAGCATTATTATGTAGCTTCATGCTCCAGCCAACAGCGCTGCTTATATTTCGTTGGAGTAATAAAATAGAGGTCTGTCATTTGCGGTACCTCTCCCCTATTCTACTTCTCTCTGTGGTAATAACCGTCTGCCCACCACCAATTATCCTCTGATCATTTCATGTAAACCGGATACAACAAAAATAAGCATGTCTAAAAGTGGAGCTCCATCATGAGTTCGAGATTCCGTAGGCTGTGGTCTCACCTTGCCAGATACAATCAACGGACGTCCGATGGAGAGCAGAATTTTCTATCCGTTTTTCATTCAGCAAATTCGCCCCTTGCCAGATGAGGTCCGTTCAGTCTGGCAGAAAGTTTTGTACAAGCACTTGGAATAGACTCCACTAGGCAAAGGAATCCACTGGTTGTACGGATCTTTGTGCGCTGGGCATGCGTTTTGTTCAGAAGTCATCCTGTACTTGTCAGTTCACATCCACTAATGTCCGGTGGACCTGACTCATGGCTGAACTACTAGCTGACATGCGACAGGTTAACCGGAGGTGTGCCGGACATAGACCACATGTTCAGCAGACGATTACTGACAAGAAACTCTTGGGGAGTGATGAATAACGGATGTGTCACGTGGGGTCCACGGGACAAAACTGACGAGGCGCATCGACAAGGTGTGTGACTATCAACCGGGAGATCGCAAGTTCAAATCCGGGTTGATGCCACAGCCATCCGTGACCGGGAGTCCACGGGAGCTGATTGGCCGAGCTCTGACGGAAGGGAGGGATGGCATATGCTCACTTCCCTGTCACTCACAGAGATCACCAGCCAATCATGGGTGACTGTGAGCTCATTCCTATGAGGGGGCAGAAAGCGCTTTCGCTCTCCAATTGTGTTTGGCCGCCTCTAAATACGCATACGCAGCACTTTGTAAAGAGCCGGGTGGCAGCACTGCATATCATGAAGAGGGGGCACGTGCATGCTTACGCCCCTAGTTGGTTGGTGGTGGTTGTGTGGTAGGGACAGCAATACTTGACAGGTGGGAACTGGATACGACAAAATTAGGGGATAAAATGGGGGGGAACCTGATGATATCAGGATGAGTACAGTATGACTTCTGTTCATGTAACTGGTCTTCACCAGGTTCGAAACGGACGGCTACATCTATTTACACTTATGCCATTTGAGCCACTTAGATTTTTATCTTTTTTATACAACTGAGTAGCTGATCAACTATGAATTGCTCAAGGACTCAACAGTGGCAGGTTAGTGGTACTGGGTCATGAACCTCGACCTTCTGATCAGTAACCCAGAGCCTTATCCACTGACCGACCACTCGGTACATACTCCAGGGTATAATGAGAGGCTAGAGCAGCAACACAGACAACTTTCACCATCATTTTCTTTCATGAAGTTTCTATCCATTGCGCATTCGTTTACGTTATCCGGTGAAGTGGGAGTGTTGCTTCAAAACAAGGTTTATGAGCATGTGTACATTTAGGAAAAAGCCCAAAAATTAATTGTGCTAATGAAAGGTTTAATGGCTGACTGCTGGGAGCCCGGTGGTGTAGTTTGGCAGACTGTCTGTGAGTTGTTGTTCCCAGTATCAGAGCATCATCATTCAGGTTTGCACCCCCGGCAGTTCTGTCTGAGGTTGTCTGACTAAACTCCATCTCACGCATCATGCAGTAGACCTTAGATGAGTTGTGTGATTATGTATATGATTCAACCATCAGACTCTGATATCTCAGTTCTCTCATCATGCAGAGATTAATAGACACCTTCTGTTTAAGAAGATGCTTCCCAGGTGATATCATTTGCTTCAGCCAATCCAGACTTTAAGGCTCCTCAAGGCAGTCAGTGATTCTGTGTTTTTGTTCTGCTCCTGCCCCCAGCATACCTGAGTTATATAGTCAGTGTCTCTATAGTCCCTGTCTACCTGGTACAGGTGATCTATTGCAGGGAAAACTAAAGTGTGAAACTGTAGCAGCCTACAGACTGCAGGACTGAGATCTGAACGGAAAAATCCAGAAACATCTGTTTAAGAAACTGAATTTCTTTTACAAGACTGATGCCATGAAAAAAAAAACACCTCTCAGTCTAGACATCTCACAGACATCTCTCAGAAATCCACACACAATGCACGAGAAGAGACGAAAGGACCAAATACATTATTCTCCAAATAAAAGCAACACAAGTAGTGCCTGGTTTTTATCTCTGTTTGTCTAAAAGCAAAAGAAAGCAAGCCTACCTTTCTGAAAGCCTCCCTGCGTTCGGTTTTCTCTGGATGTAGTTCCTTGTCTGTCTTCCTCTCTTCCTGTATGAGAATATGGTGTGGCTGCACTAAAGGAGGTGGGAGTGAGAGAGAGAGAGAGAGAGAGAGAAAAGAGAAAGAGCGGGTGAGAGCATGCAGAAGAATCGAAAGCAGAGGAGGAGAAACATGAAACCACCAATGACCCCCAACCAATCAATCCCCTCTCCCCCCTTTCTTTCCCGCGGTTTTTCCCCTCAGAGTCTCCAGATCCATTGCAGGCTGTACAAGTGAGGACAGACAGATTTGTTTCAGTCAAGATTGAGAAGAATATGAGGAAATTTGATGAATGGGAGACATGTAGCTGCAAAGACTGCAAGTAAAAATATGACCCGTGAAATGAGTTTCCTATTTTAAAACGCACAGGAAATTACAGACCGAATCACAGTGCTTTATAATTCCAACTTCAGGTTGTAGTGTAAGCACAGGGAAACTACTAATGCTTACTAACAGAGAGAGAGAGAGAGAGAGAGAGAGAGAGAGAGAGAGAGAGAGAGAGAGAGGGAGAGAGAGAGAGAAGACAGACAGGCAAAGAGACAGACATAAACAGAAAGACTGACAGATACACAGAGAGCCAAATACACAGAAAGACACACAGACAGAGACAGACATGTACACAGAGAGACAGACAGAGAGGCAGATAGACAGGGGAAGTGTTGCTCAACTCCATAGAAAAATGATGATAAAATATCTGACAGTTACAGCACAGCTCACACGTCACTTAATATTTTCATTTCTTTCTCTCTTCACATGCAGAGACATGAAGGTGCAATCACACAAGTTATTCAATATGTATTATATTTATACACACACCCAACTCGATCTCTCTAAAAGGTATCATTATTCTGGACGTCTGATGGATGAGGAATTATCACCTGAGTTTGTGTTTATACTGAGAGGAAAGTGTGCACTTGACTTACTCGCCTACCAAATCTACTGTACAAACATTAAGCAGTATTTATGAGTATTTATATGAGTATTTATAAGAGTATCTATGAGAGTATTTAAAAGTATTTATAAGAGTATTCATAAGGATATTCAGGAGTATCTATAAGGGTATTTATAAGGGTATTTATAAGGGTATTCAGGAGTATTTGTGAGAGTATATATAAGGGTATTCATTAGTATCTATGAGAGTATTTAAAAGTATTTATAAGAGTATTCATAAGGATATTCAGGAGTATTTATAAGGGTATTTATAAGGGTATTCAGGAGTATTTGTGAGAGTATATATAAGGGTATTCATTAGTATCTATGAGAGTATTTAAAAGTATTTATAAGAGTATTCATAAGGATATTCAGGAGTATTTATAAGGGTATTTATAAGGGTATTCAGGAGTATTTGTGAGAGTATATATAAGGGCATTCATTAGTATCTATGAGAGTATTTAAAAGTATTTATAAGAGTATTCATAAGAATATTCAGGAGTATTTATAAGGGTATTTAGGAGTATTTATAAAGATATTCATTGATATTTATGAGTATTTATAAGGGTATTCAGGGCTATTTATAAGAGTATTTATAGGGGTATTCATTAGTATTTATAAAAGAATCCATAGGGATATTCAGGAGTATTTATAAGAGTATTTATAAGGTTATTCAGAAGTATTTATAAGGGTATTCATGAGTATTTATAAAGATATTCATTGATATTTATTAGAGTATTTACAAGGATATTCAGAAGTATTTATAAAAGTATTTATGAGGTTATTCAGGAGTATTTATAAGGGTATTCATTAATATTTATAAGAGCATTTATAAAGATATTCATTGATATTTATGAGTATTTATACAGATATTCAGTAGTATTTATGAGAGTATTTATAAGGGCATTCATAAGTATTTATTAGAGTATTTATACGGATATTCAGAAGTATTTATAAGAGAATTTATAAGTATATTCAGAAGTATTTATAAGAGTATTTATAATGGTATTCATGAGTATTTATGAGAGTATTTATAAGGTTATTCAGAAGTATTTATAAGAGTATTTATAGAGGTATTCATGAGTGTATCTGAGAGTATTAATAAGGGTATTTATTACTATTTATTAGAGTATTTATAAGGATATTTAGGAGCATTTATAAGGGTATTCATTAGTATTTATAAGATCATTTATAAAGATATTCATTGATATTTATTAGTATTTATACGTATATACAGTAGTATTTATGAGAGTATTTATAAGGGCATTCATAAGTATTTATTACAGTATTTATAAGGGTATTCAGACGTAGTTATAAGATAATTTATAAGTATATTCAGGAGTATTTATAATAGTATTCATGAGTATTTATGAGAGTATTTATAAGGGTATTCATTAGTATTTATAAGAGAATTCATAAGGATATTCAGAAGTATTTATGAGAGTATTCATGAGAGTATTTGTAAGAGTATTTAGAAGAGTATTAATTGTATACATGCTTAACAAGCCTTATTGTTAAGTAGAGACCTGAGACTTCTATATCTTATTCCAGGAGGTGTGTGTGTGTGTGTGTGTGTGTGTGTGTGTGTGTGTGTGTGTGTGTGTGTGTGTGTGTGTGTGTGTGTGTGTAATTGCTGGTGAACACTAAAAAGCCTCTGTGGATCTTAATTTGCTTGTTATCACCCATCCCCAGTCTAAACCACCTGAGGGCATGCTTCCACATTTGTTTAGATGTCTAGGTTTTCAGGGGTCAAAGGTTAAGCGTAGTTAGGCCAACTACTAACAACTGTGTTCCACTGCAGGAAGCAACACACAACCTGAATGATGTGCAGATCTACAATATAAAGAACTTTATCTTCTATTCTTATGAATAATGAGTGAATATGAGATTAAACAAAACCGAGTTCTGCTCCACCTTTGACCTTTCAAGTTCATACAAACTCCTCCTTGTGGTAAATTCTTCTCAGAAATTATAATCGTTTAATGCATTATCACTTAAATAGAAATGAAAGTGCACAGCTGTCCTTGTTTTCATTCATTATTGTATAAACAGTTAGAAAACTGATGTGAAATAACGATATGCGATAAGTATATTATCATTTGTCCCTCTTGGTCTCTCTGCTACCTGATTCTGCTCGTGGTACAGACCCTTAACTGTGAACACAAAGACATCTTTCTTCAACCAGCAGGCCAGCGGGTCTGCTCTGCCGCACAGTGTTGATATAATGCTACCGCTACAGAGATAAACACCTTGGGGGAAAACCAGAGGGATGGACATATAGACAGAAAGTAGTGATGGCAGATTTGGAGTTAAAAAAAAAGTTTAAACCAACATATGCAGCAACAAAACAACATGAAAACTCTCACAACATTCCACCCTAAAGCAGCACAGAGAAACAGTCAGAGAGAAAGAGAGAAAGAGGGAGGGGTGGGGGGGACAAAGAGACAAACAAGAGACAGAATAAGAAAGGGAGACTGATAAAGAGAGAGAGAGAGAGAGAGAGAGAGAGAGAGTAAATTTAGAGAAAGAGAGACAGTAAGAGTTTGAGAGAAACAGAGACAGAGAGATAAATGGGCATAGAGAAAAAGAGAGAGAAAGACAGAGAGAGAGACAAAAAGGGGGAAAGAGAGAGAGATGGGCAGAGAAAGAGAATGATGGACAAAGACAAAGGAAAAAGGGAGGACAGAGACAGAGAGAGAAATAGAAAATAAGAAGGCTAGAAAGAGACTGAATGAAAGACAGAGGGAGATACAAAGAGAATAAAGGACAGAGACTGGGAGAAAGAGAGAAAAAAGGACAGAGGCAGAGGTAGAAGGAAAGAGAATAAAGGACAGAGACAGAGAAAGAAAAAGAGAGAATGAAGGACAGAGAGAGAGAAAATGAAGGACAGAGACAAAGAGAGAAATAGGGAGAATGAAGGGCAGAGACAGAGGGAGAAAAAAGAAAATGAAGGACAGAGACAGAGGAAGAAAGAGAGAGAATAAAGGACATAGGGAGAAAGAAAGAGAATAAAGGACAGAGACAGAGAAAGAAAGAGAGAGAATTAAGGACAGAGAGAGAATGAAGGACAGAGACAGAGGAAGAAAGAGAGATAATAAAGGACAGAGACAGAGGAAGAAAGAGAGAATAAAGTACAGAGAGAATTAAGGACAGAGACAGAGGAAGAAAGAGAGAGAATGAAGGACAGAGACAGAGGAAGAAAGAGAGAGAATGAAGGACAGAGACAGAGGAAGAAAGAAAGAGAATAAAGGACAGAGACAGAGAAAGAAAAAGGAGAATAAAGGACAGAGACAGAGGAAGAAAGAGAGAGAATAAAGGACAGAGAGAGAGAAAATGAAGGACAGAGACAAAGAGAGAAAGAGAGAGAATAATGGACAGAGACAACGAGAGAAATCGGGAGAATGAAGGACAGAGACAGAGGGAGAAAAAAGAAAATGAAGGACAGAGACAGAGGAAGAAAGAAAAAGAATAAAGGACATAGGGAGAAAGAAAGAGAATAAAGGACAAAGACAGAGGAAGAAAGAGAGATAATGAAGTACAGAGAGAGAATGAAGGACAGAGACAAAGGAATAAAAAGAGAGAATGAAGGACAGAGACAGAGGAAGAAAGAGAGATAATGAAGGACAGAGAGATAGGAAGAAAGAGAGAAAATGAAGGACATAGGGAGAAAGAAAGAGAATAAAGGACAGAGACAGAGGAAGAAAGAGAGATAATGAAGTACAGAGAGAAAATGAAGGACAGAGACAAAGGAATAAAAAGAGAGAATGAAGGACAGAGACAGAGGAAGAAAGAGAGATAATGAAGGACAGAGACAGAGGAAGAAAGAGAGAAAATGAAGGACAGAGAGAGAATGAAGGACAGAGACAGAGAAAGAAAGAGAGATAATGAAGTACAGAGAGAATGAAGGACAGAGACAGAGGAAGAAAGAGAGAGAATGAAGGACAGAGACAGAGGAAGAAAAAAAGAGAATAAAGGACAGAGAAAGAGAAAGAAAAAGGAGAATAAAGGACAGAGACAGAGGAAGAAACAGAGATAATGAAGGACAGAGACAGGAAGAAAGAGAGATAATGAAGGACAGAGACAGAGGAATAAAGAGAGAGAATAAAGGACAAAGGGAGAAAGACAGAGAATAAAGGACAGAGCCAGAGGAAGAAAGAAAAATAATGAAGGACAGAGACAGAGGAATAAAGAGAGAGAATAAAGGACAGAGACAGAGGAAGAAAGAGAGAGAGTGAAGGACAGAAAGAGAGAGAATGAAGGACAGAGACAGAGGAAGAAAGAGAGATAATGAAGGACAGAGACAGAGGAAGAAAGAGAGAGAATAAAGGACAGAGACAGAGGGAGAAAGAAAGAGAATAAAGGACAGAGACAGAGAAAGAAAGAGAGAGAATGAAGTACAGAAAGAGAGAGAATGAAGGACAGAGACAGAGAAAGAAAGAGAGAGAATGAAGTACAGAAAGAGAGAGAATGAAGGACAGAGACAGAGGAAGAAAGAGAGAGAGAATGAAGAACAGAGACAGAGGAAGAAAGAGAGAGAATGAAGGACAGAGACAGAGGAAGAAAGAGAGAGAATGAAGTACAGAAAGAAAGAGAATGAAGGACAAAGACAGAGGAAGAAAGAGAGAGAGAATGAAGTACAGAAAGAGAGAGAATGAAGGACAAAAAGAGAGAGAATGAAGGACAGAGACAGAGGAAGAAAGAGAGAGAGAATGAAGTACAGAGACAGAGGAAGAAAGAGAGAGAATGAAGGACAGAGACAGAGGAAGAAAGAGAGATAATAAAAGACAGAGACAGAGGAAGAAAGAGAGAATAAAGTACAGAAAGAATTAAGGACAGAGACAGAGGAAGAAAGAGAGAGAATGAAGGACAGAGACAGAGGAAGAAAGAAAGATAGATAGATAGATAGATAAACATTCAGATAAATAGATAGATAGATAGATAGATAGATAGATAGATAGATAGATA
>JAOUQZ010044856.1:0-11018 GCA_028564935.1 Neosilurus hyrtlii | reverse complement strand
TGTACCCCGCCCTCGCCCAGAGTCGGCTGAGATGGGCGCCAGCCTCCCCGCGACCCTAATTAGGAATAAGCGGTTCACAAAATGAATGAATGAATACGTTCAGTGTTGTGGGTTGTGTTGCACCATCCGACACTGATTCATACTCCCTCCCTGACACTGCTAATGGCAGTTCAAGTAGTAGTTTTTTCATTTTCAGCCAGGTTGTGGACCAACGTGTGGACGTCCTCATGCTTGTTATATAAAAAGCAAGAAGGAGCGCAATCAATTAGGAAGCTGTTGAGACTAACTGGACACAGCCAGATTCAGGTCTGAAACAGTACACAGGATGGTACCAGACTGGATGTCTGGAGCACAGCATGTGAATACTGGTCACAAGTCATCACAGGGTTGTATGCGAGTCAGACACTGCTTCATTGTAAGCCAATGCCAAGGCAGCATAAGTAAAAAGTCTTATGTTTCAATGACTACTTATTAATGCAATCCAACCAAAGGGTAGAAAAACAGAATTGTTGTGGAGAATATATCTACTCTGAGCTGTCCAAGGTGTCCGCCACCCTCGCCCAGAGTCGGCTGAGACGTGCGCCATCATCCCCGCGACCCTAATTAGGATGAATGAATGAAAAATCCACTCCAAAACAACACGCTGAAAGTAAGTGGGAATCTAACCTAAAATAGCAAGCTAAGCTATTCACATTGGGTTCATAGATAACTTTCATGTATATATGTTGTATATCAAGGATATGTATGCAAGTATGAGCTCTGCTAGCAAATCCGCAGAAACCACGAAGGTAGAAAATCGGTAGTATATGCTGCTCACCCTTACAGTGAACAAAATCTATGTGTCTATATATTAATTGGTGATATTGTTATGGGTGTTTTGGAAATTAATCATGGCTATGGTGGCTAGCACTGTTGCAAATAGGCAAAGGGTTTCTCTGGTTGCTCCGGTTCCCTAATATAGTCCAAAGACATACACATTCAGTCTACCGGCTATTCTAAAATGTCCGTAGGTGTGTATGTGAGTGTGAATGATTGTTTTTGCCCATAATATCCTTGCAGTAGACTGGGGACCTAGCTGTTCAGGGTGTACCCCGCCTCTCAGCAAAGGCAGCTGGGATTGGTTCCGGCTTTCCCTGCAACCCTGAAAGATATGTACTATAGATAATGGATTATTAATGCTAGGTTTTCAAAGCATTTCCCCCCAGGATAGAAAAAGACAAAAATGCTGCTAGCTTTGGGAGTGTATCACTGTTATCCTAGCAGTTTAGGTGTCCAGAATGAACCTTTTTTTTCCAGAATGAGCATTTTAAGGGGAGTTCATTAGCGGACCACCAGCTCCAATAATAGCACAGTTCTGTAACAGTATAAGTAAACAGAGGTGGTATACAGAGTGCTATAAAGCACAATAGTGTTCTACCATCAACTGTACAGCACATTGTGTACAAATATGGACAGGACATTGTCTAAAAGGGGGTCACTACTGCTCTATTGCCCCCTGCTGGCTGGTTGCAGTAGAACTTTTAGCACTGCCCATCTTCCTGTGTTCCAATAACAAAAAAGTTTATTTTATTAGCTTATTTTAATGATTTTTTTTTATGCTGATACCAACAAAATTTTTGCTTCACTTTTTTAAAAAACACATACACTGCCAATTATATCAAGATTGATTTTATTAGTAGGGGTTCCAGATAATGAGTTTTTACCTCGCCGTGATGTGAAATTTTTTAGTTTGTGTCCAGGTGACACAATTCATATCAATGAAATATCTCCAGCTCTCGGAGTAGATAGAGGAGAGAATTTAAGCATGTGACCCTTCGTCTGATGAGTCGCATCGGAAAGGTGGTGTGCCTAGCAAAAAAGTGAACTTCTCTTTCATATCATCTGCCCTGCAAAAAATCTCTCCATTGTTGCAAATTTGACAGGATGGAGAAACTGTTTTGGCTTCATTTTTTATAGAACTGGAAAGTGTAGGAGCACACTGTCCACTTTTTTATACAGTCAATGGGTTTTTCAAGTACTGCACATCATAATAGAAGAAGAGTGAGATAGAAATGAATAAAAGGAAAACTGTGTTCACGTAGGTCAACATGTGCAAAGGCAGAAAGGAAAAATGGAACGAATGATGGAAGTATGCATGCTGAATATTGCATCATAAGTCACCCTGTGACCTTGTTAAAAAATCTTGGCGTGCATGCCCAGTGGTGTTTATTCCTAAGGGGGTGGGAGAAGTGAAATATAATGAAGTTTAGTAATTGCACTATCACTTAAAAAAATATTCGTATTGCCTCATTATGTAATTATTTTTAAACAGCATGAAAAGGCTTTCATATGTATAAATGGTGGAACATGTACACTCAACTGTCATTTTCTAAATCACTCTGATCAATGGTAAGTCATGCTGAACAATTTGCATAGACACCACCATAGATTTGAAATTTCTAGGTGAGAAATAAAAAAAAAAATAAAAAATGTAACATTCTGCTCATTTGAATAAAGCATTTTTTTGGTGGTTGGCTTTACGCACACAGATCTATAGTAAATCAAGACATGAGTGAATGCTACAGTATATAATATTCAGTTTTTTACACATAACTTGGACACTTCAGAAATAATTGTTGTATAGACATGAATATTTTAAAATATACTTACAGGATGTCCTTGTCTTCCATCTAGGCCAGGAATACCAGGAGCGCCTTTATCACCCTTACGAAACAATATGAAGGTGCACAATAAATATTTCCTGATTTGAAGCCAGGCGAATATTTAGTGTCGTTCATAAACATGTTTGTAATATAACCATCCTTTACATGGTACATATATATTATAGCCATTTGAGACAAGAAATCCAAAAAAAACTTGGAACATATCATATTTTGTATGAATTAACCCATTTTTCAAGTGATCAGTTATATCGGGACATGCGGCTGAAAGGTATTTCTTGTCATCCATTCTTGCCCTGTTTGGTCTGATTGAATGTTTAAAGAATTAACATCTATAAATGTTTACTAATGACTAACATTATCAGTGCTGTAAAAAAAAAACAGAAACAGACCACAGTATCGACAAAAACCTCAACACGGCAGGAGTGAAGGTATAACAATCCACCATTTGAAGAAGACTTCAAGAGGAGAAATATAGAGAATGCTTCAATACATGTAAGTCACTCTTCAGTAAAAAAGATAAAAAAAAAAAACATTTTAAAACAGATGGGAATTTGCAAAAAATACAGATATGAGTCACAGAAATTCTGTATCCAAGAAATATCTGTATCTAAATCCAAGTTTAACTTCTACCAAGTAATGGAAAAGATCCAAAACATACAGCTCATCGGTGGTGGTGGTGGTGTGATGGCTTGGGCTTGCATGGCTGCTTGCGGAACAGGCTTACTAATCTATATAGATGATTGAACAAGATGATGATGGTAGCGGCGAAATGAAGTCACGGGTCTACAGACACTTTCTATTTGTCAATACACAGAGAAATGCATTCTACAAAATTGGAAGGAACTTTAACGTTCTGGAAGACAGTGACCCAGGACACACTGCCAACACAACTAAGACGTCATGATTACAGTTTATGGGCACAATTTCAAGTAAATGTGCTGCAGGGTAAAGATTCAAATTACTTGCAATGCAAACAGTCTGCAGGAGTCTAAAGCTTGAGCTAAAAGGCAAAAGTAAGGGGCAGCAGTTTTGTTGATGAGAAGTCTATTAGGTGGTATATGCATGTGCACAACATAGCATCATTACTTCCATTGTAAGGTCTTAAAGTCTAAATTTGGTCCAGCTGAAAGTCATGTTGACATCATATTGAGTGTGGCGCCTTAGCATGTACGATATATAGACCCTCTAGGATTTTGCAGGATTTCTTTTTCTTTTTGTTTTGGTGCTTGTTGTGGTCCATCACCATATTTTGTGTGTTTTTTTGTAAAAAAAATATAAAAAATTGTATTTTTTGAACGTTGCAATGTTTTTAGGCATATCTACATGAAAATTGTAAACATAGAAAATGTCTTCAAAAGCATAAACAAGAAAGTGACCTATAGTAATGTGTGGCACTTGGATTACTATGATGACCCCCCACCCTTTTTTTTTTCTCCCCTACTTTTAGTTGTATCTAATTCCCACCCGTCAAGTGTTGCCTCCCGATCACATACGACCCCGACCAACCACGGAGGGGCGTAAGCATGTACATGCCCCCTCCGGCATATGCAATGTTGCCTTTACGAACTGCTGTGCATGCGCATTTGGAGGGAAAGCACTATCCGCCTCTTTTGTACAATTGAGCTTACAGGCACCCATGAATTGGCTGGTGATCGCTGTGAGTGACAGGGGAGATGCCATTCCTCCCTCCTGTGAGTGCTCGACTAATTAGCTCCCATGGACTCCCAGTCGTGGATGGCTGCAGCAACAACCTGGATTCGGACTTGCGATCTTCAGGTCGATGCATCACTTGGGAGCAACATAGACTACTATGATTGGTGAAACTTATGGTATAATACCGTGCAATATTATTGGCCAAGTTTGTGGAGAAGATGCAGTGATTGGTTAAAATTGTAAAGAATTAGTTGAATTTGCATGAATTGATCCAAACGTGGTTTCATGTACACAGCTGGTCAATGAGTCTGTCTCTTGCCCACCAAACTTGGTAATCAACCCACTTCTTCATGCAGGAAGTGCGGCGTATAATATGTTAATTAAAGAGCAAATTAATATGGTGACTCGAATGCTTGCTTAAAGTGGTAAGAACAGAGTGATAATGTATGTGACATAAATAAAGATGTATGTGTGCTATTTGCTTGTATGCCTTGATTTTACTCTTACCAGGAAAACATTCAGAGCATAAAAATATTTATATTCATATTCTATTCTTAACTCTTGTAGTAAGTTACCCATGCAAAGCAAAATTAGCTTTTTATGCTTAAATCATGTTTAAAAAGCAGCGACTGAATAAACTATTAAAGGTGTTGGCTAAAGTTGTAGCCAGAACATGACTGTCCAGTACTGTACAGTATGCTTATAAGGCTCGACTGGAATATCCGACACTGTCAATCATGTCACCACCATTTTCAGGTCCCTCAAGGAGGCAGGGGCTGGATTGATAGCCAGGCCATGAATGGGGGATGAAGCCACGCAAGGTAAGTGGCAAGGGGTTACACCTGCGACGGATTAATTAACGAGTGTGTTGTGTAATAGCGAGTGAACAAAAGGTATAAAAGGTGGAGCAAGCCAGGGGAAGAGAAAGCCAAGAACCAGTTCAGAGCTATGGGTGTGTCTGTGGATGATTAAAGTGAATGTATGTCTCAGTTTCAGACCACAAAATAAAGGGAAAAGTCACAGTGAAAAGCAAACGTCAAAAATAAACCCCAGTGAATTAACCCGCCTGTCTACTCCCCTTCAACCTCCAAACCTCTGCAGGATTACAGTCCCCAATTCAAACATGACAGACCCTTTAATACAAGGATGACACAATAGAACACCTGGGAAGGGATGACATGATGTACTTCCACACACACTCCCATACCCAGCTGAGATGAAGATTGCATAATGCAATGAGCAACAAGTACCTTTTCCCACAACTGATGTGACAAACACATCCATCAGACTGCATAAGGTGCATTAAAGCTTTATCTTTATCTATCGTGGGATATCCCCAGGCAAATCATGCAGACCATTGTAATGATCCTTCTCATCAAAAGAAACCAAAACCCTGAGGACAATGAGCCTTTTTTCTTTCTTTCTTTTTTTTTTTTTGACTGCAAACACACGCTAGACAGGCATCAGCAAGCTCAAGAGCAGCTAGTTTGAAGACTTGCTACAGCACGCTCTAGGACGTTGGCAAGAACTTCCAAAAAAAAGCATTTGTTGTGATGCGAACTACCAATCAGGATTACTCTCATACTAAATTCAGACCTATAGCTGAATGGACAGTTTATATTTAGGAGAATGTTAGGTGTTTTAGACAAAAATGATGCATTCTTAGTAAAACCAATAGCATGAAAGCTGTGCATGAAAATGAAAAATCAGTACATAGCGGCTACCCCCCATGTTAGCATGTGACTTCTACTTATAGGCTTAAAGTAGATCTTTCCAGCATTGTGAGTTAAGATGTAGTATCCCATTATGCTACATTATAAATATAAAGTATTTTAAAGCTTTAAATAATTAAAAACAAAGTAAGCATATTGTGATGCTCAGGAAGGAAAGGCTAAAATGCCTACATAAATAAATAAAAATACTGCATGGAAACTGAAAGCATAATTCCAAATTAAGAAGGAAATTATGTGATCCACGAATTAGCAGCGTACTGCCATTAAAAAATCATGGAAACTGGCTTTGCCAAAGAACCCTAGTGGTCCATGGTCTCAAACTGTAGGCATCATTAATATTTAAACGTGCAAACCTTTTGCCCAGTCCCTCCTGGAATTCCATCTTTCCCATCTCTTCCATGTGTACCCTGTTCAAAAACAAACAAACGTGCACTTACTACTTGATTTCTAACAATCAGCCGGAAAATAGAAATGGAAACCACTGCGCACATACAGGTTGCCCTGGGTATCCAGTTGGACCAATAGGTCCACTGTTTCCTTTTTGACCCTGTAATGAAGAAAAGAACATTTATCAATAGAAATTTGACATAGTTCATGGACAATTGTTTACTTAGCATTTATTTATTTATTAAATGTATATTGAAACTTGCAGGACATTTTAAGATGCATGGACATGCATGGACCTTACACCATTAAATAAACATTCAGAATTTTTTTTTCCATATGTGATTGATTAATGTTTGCTATTTATCAAAAATATATTCAGAGCAGATCAATATGACATTAATAGAAAATTACATTCAGCATTAATTCATTCAGATTAGCCTGATGAATCGGTTTTAAACAAATTGTCTGCAAATTTGTTTGACTGTACCTGTTGCCCATCTTTGCCTGGTATCCCCTGCCTCCCTTGAGAGCCAATTGCCCCCTGGAACATGTAAAGAAGAGAAAAAATATAATAATTATAAATAGTTTAATAGTAGTTGCAGTACACTATTAGTATTAATATTTATTAAGCTATATAGCTGCAAATGTTTCAGAAAAGTACAATTACAAAATGTTGTAATGTTGATTTTATATGAAAATGTTAAGCATGTTGGATTTTATTGGCTTGTATTATTGCTTTTGGATATAATACAGTACCAGCGAAAGGCGAGAGGGACTCACATATTTACCACAGTACTGTGACAGTATACATCATAACTTATGTAACCTCTGACTAATTAGCAGACCATGTGATCTCATCAACGCTAGTTTCTCATATAGGTGCAGGTATTCAAACTTCAGTCAGAGAACCACACTTACATGTTTTCTACTTTCTTACATTCTGAACCTTCAAGGCTTTCTTTGGAATTAGTGAAACTGTATATCAACATATTATGATTATTGGGATTCGTATCACTTCCTGACGCGTGCACAAATTTAAGCCTCGTTTAAATAACCAGAATGAGTTCATGGTAGACAAAGGTTGACGATTTTTAGCCTGCAATACTTACGGCTGTGACTACGGATGCGTTTATCAGGCAAGTGCCTATTTCCTCCCCCGATGTTTTTGCATGTGATTGCCTCAGAAAACACTAAGATGGCTATAGAACGGTGTCGGTGATCCCATATCAACCGGCTGTGAGAGACCCATGCTTTCGAGCCTCACAGGCCCTGAGTTCACAGGCAACTTACATATTGAAAAGAGCCTGGATGCTAAAGTTAACATAAAGGTAGGTCTCTTATGTCCTTTTATGCCACACTTCATATCAGACGGATTACATTGTACATATGTGTATAAATACTGTACGCATTGTGCATGTCCTCCGAAATGAATGCCACACATCCACATGGCAATACCAGTGTAAACTGTAAAGGGCAGTACAGTTACCCTGAACAGCTCACCAGACCATCGCGAGGCCGTCGGCTGAAATAGGATCCAGCCTCCTCGCTTAATCCTAGAAAGAAAGGGTGCCCCAGCCTGTGCACTACGTCTATTGCTTTCCTCTTTAGTAGCGACTGCACTTCCACACTTGTAGACAGTTGGTCTCAATGCTATGTGGGATGAATGCGTTAGTTTAGTGTAAGAAAATGACGCCTTGTTTACAGTGTGCACTGTAGTCACTGATGTGATGTTATATAGCTTCAGTGTTACAGAGGGGAAAACCTCTTTTCTGAAACAATGGCATGATCCCCATTAATAATAATATTATTATTATAATAATATAATAATATTATTGTGAATGGTACCCTGCTATTCTGGTGTAAACATTTTTTTCTAAGGTTTTGTAGTATGTCCTCTATTTACTGTAGCAGATTTAAACCGCAGCTTTCTAGGTCTGAATATTGTCTACTGTGTCGAGTATTTAATTTGCATTTCAGTCATCTAGTGCTTAAGGGTCTGTGCTGAAAGGACCTGCCTGGGTCCTGACAGACGATGGCTTAGAGAGGTTTTACTAGGCTGTAGCAACAGCACTTGAGCCAGCCAAACTTGTATTTTCCATTGTGTTAACAGACATAATTATTTACTGCAGCTTTTATCATCGCTGTCCCAAACACTTCCCTGTTTGGTCAGGCCACCGTTCCTTCCCTGTTTACACACTTATCATATCCATGTTTGGTCTGCTCAGGGGGCAACTATTTCCCCTACATTTTTTTTCAAGCCTTGGAATGTCTGATGAAATGACTAGGGTGCCAACCATGTATCTATGGCATTAAGCCTGGAGATGCTGAAAGATTGCAGACAACTGTGTAATGTGGATCCTGGCACTTTTGCTGTCAGACCTTTAATCTGCATACATTTGTACGAAAGATTCAATAGAATTGAAAGTGAATACAAATGTCTTGGTAAAAATGACAACAGTACCTTTTCACCTGGTGGACCTGGAGGGCCAATTAACCCTGGGACACCTCTTTCGCCCTGCATAGAGGGGACAGACAGACAGACAGACAGACAGACAGATAATAGCACACAAAGCACTGGAAAAAATTGCAATTTTTTTTTCCACCTTTTTTGTAAAAAATTAAACCAAGATACATCATTTCATATCCTTTTTTGTAATATAACAAAAACTAAATTTTAGTGAAACATAAATAAACCTATTTTTTCTTGAGGTGGGGACTTGAAATAACATGGTTGCATAAGTGTAATACTTTGTTATAGATTGCAGCTAAGATACAGCACTTAGTCCTTTAGGTAAGAGTCTACCAACTTTGATAATTTTATCTCACTGTTCTATACAAAACTTTTTCAGATCTGTTGGACGAAGCAGAAGATGGAAGAGCATGCACCAGGTAAAGGGTGGGGGGAAAAAATGCCCCAGAGCTTTCTTCACCCAAAATTAACCTAAGCAGCAGAAGAAAAAAAAAAAAACAGAAACCAAGGCCAAAACTTCAGGGAACAAAAGCAAAGCAAATACAGGCAGAGTTCCTGAGCAAAACGCAGAAACACAGAGCATAAGCACAGCACTGGAGCTCAGGAACCTCACGCCTGTGCTGTGCAGGTGTCCGACGTGCCTGAACTGGCTGAAGGTGTACACAAGAGCGCGTGAGTGCCCCCTGGCTCTGTAGCACCTGTATACTTAAAAATAGTATGCATGTTCTGTCATGTTCTTTTATTTCTAAATATTATTTTAAAAGCATATCTTGAGTTATTATATTTCATATACAGTGGATAGAGAAAAGAATATTCACATTTTGCTGCTTGGCAGCCTGAAATGAAGAGACGCAAAAAATATTTTTCCAGCTGTATTTACGCAGTACATCTTGTAACATCCAAGTGAAGAGTATAACAGCAACAATTCCGGAATAAAAAAGGATTAAAAAATAAAACACAATAATTGAGATGGCAGCTCTACACATTTATACTACAAAATTTCCCCACTTTACTTTACAGAACTGTTCAAAAACTGTTCAGTTGGCAGATCGCAATCTTTAAGTAATTTCACACATTTTTGTCTGGGCTCTGGCTGAACCATGCAAAGACATTCACCCTTTTCTCAATCAGTAGGCCCCAGTCCCTGCTGCAGAGAAACATCCCCACAAAAGGATGCTACCACCATCATGCTGCACTGTAGGTATGGCATTCTTTGGATGTTCAGCTGTATTTTATTTTTGCAAGATATTTCAGGCATTATAAGGCATTAAGGCCAAATATTTCGATTTTGGTCTCATTTGGCCATAACTGCTTTTTCTATTTGGCCTCAGAAGCTTCAGGGTATGTTTCGGCAAAGGTCGACAGAGAAGTGGCTTTTTTCTTACCACCCTCCTATACAAGCCACATTTGTGAAAGTCACTTGTGTACAAAAACCTTTTATTTGCCAAAATATCCTGAAACTGCTTCAAAGTTGACACAGGCCTCTTGGTACTTTCTCTGACCACCTTGGCTTCCTTCTTGCTCTGCCATCCAGTTTAAAGGGACATTCTGATTCTCTCACTTGTGCCTGAACACAACTTTAGCTTTTAGGACTTTTGTCACTTTTTTGCCGCCCATAGTTGATTGTTTGCTTTCAGTTGCACTTCCAAGTAGTGGAATCCTGTAGCAGAAGAGCTAATCAGAATATTTCCAGTTGATCACAGGTGCAAGTCAATTAGCATGGTGTGCAATAGAGAAGGTGAGTTGAATGCACTTGACTGAGTTTACAAGTATTTTAAGGAATTTATTATTATTATTATTATTATTATTATTATTATTATTATTATTAGTTTCTTTCAACTGGATGTTATAGGTTGCAGCTGGATTTTATTTCTTTACCCACTGCACATCATGAGTTTTTTTATTTTCATATTTTTTTATTTTGATTTTGTTAAATGTTGTATTATGTTTTTATTGATTATTTTTTTACCTTGGTTTTATTTTTGTCAAAAAATAAGTTCAAGAGCCTAATTTTAATAGAGATGAGTAGAAATTTCTATCAGGCCTTTTTGGCCTGTGGGACTCCCGAGGCAGCGGACAGGTACAGACAGGCCAAACGTGCTGCAGCTCGGG
>JAOUQZ010044855.1:0-11019 GCA_028564935.1 Neosilurus hyrtlii | reverse complement strand
TATATATATATATATATATATATATATATATATATATATATATATATATATATATATATATATATATATAAAATTTTTATTTATTTATTTATTTACTTTTTGATGGTCATTATCATTATCATCATTGTCCATATACAGTTTATTGATAATAGAACAAAAAGTGAATATCTATAGACTTTAATGATACAATTTTGTTAACAAGTCTCTGTCTTTAGTTTGTATTGACTTTTCTTCATAATGAGTGTAGGGAGCATGGCCAACATAAAAGAACTGTACAAGTGGCTGATTAGAAAGAAAGTGATCAGTCTAATGCGTAATTGATTTTAAAGCCAACCACAGGCCTTAATATACCCTTGAGGAAATTAAAAAAAAAAATAAAACAAAAAAATAAAAAAAACAGTAGGCTTCATCAGAGGCTTATAGGATTTTCCTGCAGAATAAACCATTAACTGTTTCCTTCTTCCTCTAATTATTTTTCTACAGCTTGCAGTGTGTCAAGCCTTGAATTTTTTTCCCATTAATTAATTAAAATACACAGTCTCTGGACATTAATTAGAAGTGAGATTGCAAATGAATAGTTGACAGATAGTTGTCAGGGTAGTAAGGACATTTGCAGAGATGCGAATTGTTTTGGAAAGGTTTTTTGTAAGTAAATAATCAGATTGCTGTAAGTGACATGACATGCAGTTAGTGTAATTAGTATTCCTGTACTGTTGGTTAACAGTGGGTTTGCTGGCACTTTAAAGATTTATAGCAGTGTAGGGGTAATGTTTATTATATATTTTAATATTATGAGATACACATATCTATATATGCACCGTATATCTTCTGCAAGTAAATTCTAACTTGTTTAGTACTTAGAATTTCAAGATTATACACCAAAGTGCTGTTGAACTCTTATTTCTTAAAATCATCTATACCATCTGTTTTGAGTGCAATACCAGCTATAATTAAAATCAAATCAAATTAAAGGTGTATATTACCATTAATCCTCTCATTCTAATAAAGTGCTTCAGACATTTCATATAATCTAAGCTTGATTAATTTATTAACAACTGACAACTATATATAACCATCAAAAGACTGATGGTAAAGCTTTATGAAAGGAAACCTTTATTTAACATTTTTGAATAGAATTTTCAGTATGAACACTTTATGACAGTATATCAATTTGAATGCCACAAAAAAGTCTTCAGTACAAAGAAGTTGCAATATTTTAGAAACATGAAAGGCTTTTTTATCAGAAGAAAAAGAAGCTGGCGAGAGAGCAAAAATTTTAGCTGCTTTAAGTGATAACAGGAATAAACTACATTGGTTAATTTGATATTTGTTCCAGTAATTTCACTCTCAAACCTTATCACATATGCATTGCTTTCAGGAGTGTGAGTCCAGACCTTGTGTGAATGCTGGCCTCTGTCTGGACCTTGTGAACAGATACACCTGCATATGCTAAAGGGCTACAATGGGACTCATTGTGAGGCTGACTTGGATGCCTGTCTGGATATACCTATAAATCTCACTCACTTAATGGTGGAAGATGTCTGAATGGCCCTGGACACAATTTTGCATGCAGGAGAACCTTTCAAATCACTGCTTTGTACAACAACATAATAGCTTTTATCTAAACTCACAGGTTACATATGGTTACTCCCAATAATATTCACTCTCTGGGTATTTTTTGCCAATCTGTTTTCTCTCCAATTAAAGATCTGCTAGGTTGCCAAAGTGATGATCACAAAGCAGCTGCTGCCATATAATTGACTGAGTAAAATGAGGCTATTGTGTGCTGTAAAAAACTGTCTAAAAAAAATCTTGTTCATTCTTATCTTTTATAAATAACATTAATTAATTAAATAATTGATTGATTAATTGATTAATTAATTCTTTAATTAATTAGGCTCAGAGTACATACTTGCAAATTATCTAAACTTTATTTTCAAATTTCTGCTCTATAAGAAAAGCATATCCACTGACAGATAGCAGACAAAGAGCTGCTTGCCTATCCATATGAGTCCCCTGTGGAGTGATTTGCCTTAAATCGGAAACAAATACTTTGTGGACATTTGTACGAGGAAGGAAAACATATATGGTAAACACACCAATAATTTTTCCACTCAAACCAAGTTCATCAAAATAACCTGGGCAAAAGATCCAGAGAAAAGAGCGCCCTACAAAACATCATATGTTGACCATCTACAAAGTAAGTAAAATTATTTTTTCATGATGTTACAAGGCAGCTCTCTATACTCCACAAAAAGAGGCACCAGTCTTGCTGTCTAGTGTGATTCTGTGCAAAGATTGATAGAAAGAGAGATGAAGACAGAAATAGACAGACAAACATGTAGAGTGATTTTCTTGCAAAATCACCACCTATGAAATCGGGACTAGCAATGTGGATTGTTGTAGGGGAACAATTGTTTTTTATTGGATTTTCAAGGGTAAAATAAAAAAAAAAGAAATTAAGCCCATAAGTTATTTATATAATGGAGGTGTTAATTGGAAAATGGAAAGAACATTTTTTTCTCCTTCACTTACATGGGTGGAGAGGGGGAAGGGGGTTGCAAGTGACAAAACTTGCTAAGTAATTCAGCAGATCCATGTTCCATCATAAAACAGTCACAGGCATCATTTTCTCAAGGTTATAAGGATTTATTCCCATTTTTTGTGCCTGCTTGAATATTGGTTGTCAGATCGAGAAAGTAGGGGACTTTATACTTAGTCAAGGTTTTGTAGCTACTAGTTAGCCGTAACTTACCTCTCTATCATGTCCGATTTCTTGCCTTTTAAACTAGAAGTTCTGCATCCTAACCATCTTTTCAACTCGTCAAGATGGGCTCCAAAACATAGAGTTCGACTGTTTAAATGATGGACATTACAGTTGTACATACTGCTGATCCAATGATGCTGTGCTCAAAAAGTATTTCCATTGAGACATTCAGGTCCATATTAATAAAGGTTTTAGCATTGGTCAAATTCTGTGAAAAAAGTAAAAATTAATTAATCAGTTAATTCTGAGGGGGTGACCTGGTGACTCGTTATGACATTCAATTACAAAAATAATAATAAGTAGTTTTTATGAAAAAAATAACCTTATCATTATTCTTAATTAGCGTATAATTTAGGCTAATATTGATCCCTATAGTATCACATCAATTGACTGTACCAACTCAGCTAAATTAACATCTTGGCCTTCATTAATTATGGTTATGTTATTTCAAGCGACAATCTGATGCCTCAATCCAAAATAACAGTACATATATAACTATATAGTATTTATTGATTTTATGGTGCCATTTCAATTTTATAATGAATATGTTTTTATGTAAATTAAAATTTATTTTCATATGAAGCCAGTGATTACCAGCATAAGATAATTTAATTTGGTCAGTAAATACATCTTATTTAAAGCAATATGTAAAAAAAAAAATTCAAGATCCTAAACTTGCCACATGACCAAATCTGGGGATCAAAATGGCCCATTGTTGACCACCTGGAGGGAAGGACTTTTGACGAAACCTTTATAAATCATCAACTTATTGTCTTAAATTAGGTTATTAAATATTAAAATGTTCCTGTGAATAACAACATTATATTTATTGTGTTATGAGGAGAAAATTCTAAGTTGGTCCATATTTTCAGAAGGGTGTAGTACTATGACTACACATACTTTTAGCTTGTTTTGGCAAAAAGCTATTTTTAGCTTCCCATAGTGTGATGAATTTGCTTCCAGAGACTTTCTGTTGCCATAAATAGAACACTTGAACATCATTCAGTAAATATATGAAGACTTCATTTCTAAAACGCTGTATATGCCATTTGAGACAAAACGAGCAATTAGTTTTTTTCTGCCCCTCTTTAACAGCAAGAGGCAACTAACTTCTTTTCAAGGGTTTACAAAGGTATGACCTAACATGCATACTGGCCATAAAAATAAAATCCACATTTCACCAGTTTCTCTAAAAATGTCTTTATTAACAAATTTCGTATAAAAATGCAACATATTCAATATTGTCTGTTGAGTACAGTCAATGTGCGTAATTTGGCCACCACCTGAGTGCCGGTTTTGTTTTGTCACCTCCTTTTTATGGCCTTTCTTGTCAATCTTATGCTTTTTCTCTTTCGGAAAAGTATCACTGGTTCAGTCAATTCATCAAAATCATTCAAAACTTTTGTATATTCGACCAAAAACAATGAAAAACAGTCAGTATTACACAGCAAAGTCACCTAGTTCATGGGTGCCATGAAGTAGAATGATGCTCTGCTCAGGTTCTCAACAAAACAGTTTCTTTTCAATCATTATAGAGAGGGTATGTTGCGTTTGACCAAAAAATAAATAAAATAAAATCACATCATGTTGCAGCTGTGATTTAGTACATGAAGCAGCCACTAGATGGAAATAGTGGTAAATGGCATACAGTGCCTTGCAAAAGTACCTGCCCACCCCCACCCCTGGCCTATTTCAGTACATTACAGTTTGTAATTTAAAAGTTTTTTTTTTTCTCTAAATTTTATGTGATGGATCTGCACAAAATAGTCTAAGTTGGTCAAGTGAAATGAAAAAAATATATAATAAATAATTAAAAATATAAAAAATATATAAAATTCTAAAAATTGCAATGTGCATATGTATTCACCCATTTGCTATGAAGCCACTTAAAAGTTCTGGTGCAACCAATAACCTTAAGAAGTCGCATAATTAGTGAAATGAAGTCCACACGCAGTCAAAGTGTCACATGATCTGTCAGTATAAACACACCTTTTCTGAAAGGCCCCAGAGGCTGCAATACCACTAACACGAGGCATCACACCATGAAGACAAAGAAGTGCTCCAAACAAGTCAGGGACAAAGTTGTTGAGAAGTACAAGTCAGGGTTGGGTTATAAAAAAAAAATCCAAATCTTTGATGATCCCCAGAGCACCATCAAATCCATCATCTTCAAATGGAAAGAACATGATGCCACAACAAACCTGCCAAGAAAGGGCCGCCCACCAAAACTCACAATACCAGGCAAGGAGGGCATTATTCAGAGAGTGTAATTAGTCAGAGAGATTAACCAAAGGTAACGCTGAAGGGTTCCACAGCACACATGACTGATGTATCTCTGCATGGGACCATGATAAGCCACACACTCCATAGAGCTGGGCTTTATGGTAGAGTGGCCAGAAAAAAAGCCAATACTTAGTGTTAAAAATATGAGGGCACTTTTTGAGTTTGGGCATCTGGGCAACTCCTCAAATGTATGGAGGAAGGTGCTCTGATCAGATGAGACTAAAATGTAACTTTTTAGGCACCAAGGAAAATTATATGTCTAGCGCAAACCCAACACATCCCATCATCCCAAGAACACCATCCCCACAGTAAAACATGATGGTGGCAGCATCATACTGTGGGGATGTTTTTCAGCAGCAGGGACTGGGAAACAGATCTGAGTTGGGGGAAAGATGGATGGTGATAAATACAGGAATATTCTTAAGCAAACCTGTTTCAGTCTGCCTGTAATTTCAGACTGGGACAGAGGTTTACCTTCCAACAGGACAATGACCCACAGCATACTGCTAAAGCAACATGAGTGGTTTACCGGGAAACATTTAAATGTGTTGGAATGGCCTAGTCAAAACCCAGACTTCAATCCAATTGAGAATCTGTGGTCAGACTTGAAGTTGCTGTTCACAAGTGGAAACCATCCAACATGAAAGAGCTGGAGCAGTTTTGCCTTGAGAAATGGGCAAAACTCCCAGTGGCAAGCTCATAGACACGTATACAAAGTGACTTGAAGCTGTAATTAACACAAAAGTATGGAATCCCAACCGATCTACTCAGGATGCCATCGCACACCTCAATCATACAGCCCTGAGTCATCTGGACTTTGTAGACCTAACCTACACATTACATTCTACCTCAGCTGATTGTTGCACGCACAATTTGCACTATCTGTACACCCTGCACTACTCTGCACACACAACAACCACACCCACTGGGCATCTTGTGTGCATACTGCACTGACACTTTACATACGTATTACTTATGAAATACATCACTACATTTATATTTAATATATTTTGTATTTTATTTTTCTAGGCATGTTCTGTAAAGTAAATGATGCAAAACTTCAAACAATCCATTTTAATTCCAGGTTGTTAGGCAACAAAACATGAAAAATGTGAGTGAATTCTTTTGCAAGGCACTGTATATAGCATTTTGGAAATAAACTCTTCATACGTAATATCAGCTTTCTGGGTTACACCGTTATAGAATTTTCAGACCCTGAAGTTGGAAAAAATGCTATTTGTCACATTTGTTTTTTTATGAGCAAATTTCAGTGGCCTATATTTTCTAAGCTATGAGGAATTGAAAGCTAATCTTCAGCATGGTAGGTAGGAACATATATGGTTACATGTAAAAAAAAATCAGTTAATTCTGAGGGGGTGACCTGGAGACCCTTTATTGAGTTGACAAAAAATTGACACCTTGTTGAGTTGAATTGTAGATTGGGTGAATTGGAAAGAAGCTATGACAGTTTACATAATTTAAACTGGCTGTAAGATTGCTTGCAAGAGGTACAACTCATTCTTTGAATGCAAATTTATTAAAAATTAATCTTCTATAAATATACATAGCAGGTCATTTGAGTGCCAAAGCACTGTGGAAACATTGCTTTCTTAGCCAATTCATTCATTCATTTTCTAAGCCGCTTAATTCTAATTAAGGCTGTGGGGAGGCTGACGCCCATCTCAGCCGACTCTGGGCGAAAGCCGGGTACACCATTGCAGGGCCAACACACATACAACCATTCACACTCACACGTAGGAGCGATTTGGAACAGCCAATTATCCTCCTGTGCATAGTTTTGGACTGTGGGAGGGTGCCTTGCTGTGAGGTGGACGTGCTAACCACTGCGCCATTGTGCCATACTATTAGTCATTTCATGGTATCATGAAAAAAAAGTTGTCATCATAATGCAATCTTGGTGTATTTGAAAGTAAAATAAAATAAATAAATATGTGTTCTCAAGTTTAAACAATTTTACCAGTTTAGGAGCAACTGCAGGTTATTTTTTTAAAGGATTTGGGCAAGCATTGTTCATTAAAATGCTATATGATAATGGAGCCTCCCTCACATTCTCTACTCACAGTTACATAACTAAGGCTGATCCTAATCTCATGATACATTTTAGCATTGAAATGCTATCTGAAAAAAAATGCATCTCTGAAGACCTCATTAATGGGTACCAGTGCAACTGCTGACCCGGTGAGCTCCTTACTTATTACCTTACCTATTCAAGTAAGTCACACAATCTTGCAAAAATACTGAAATATGTTCAACCACTTTCTCCCAGCTACTTTGGGTTGTGGGTGTGTGCAAAACCAGTGAAAGGAGCTTAAGCAAATCAATTTGGAAAGCACAATAGATATTCACTTGAGTCTTAAAAAGAAGAATAGCGTGAGGGAGGGGGAGTTTACTCTTTCCATCTGCAGTGTGTGTGTGTGTGTGTGTGTGTGTGTGTGTGTGTGTGTGTGTGTGTGTGTGTGTGTGTGTGTGTGTGTGTTTAATCTTCTTTTCTGGCAGGTTGGAAAGGCCTTCACTGTGAATATGACATTAATGAGTGCCTGCTGCAGCCATGCAACCAGGGGAAGTGCATCCAGAATGAACCAGGCCATGGCTACTCCTGTTTCTGTCAGCCTGAATTTGTGGTGGGTTGCCTTCTCCTCCTCCCCCTCTATGTTTTTCTCTTTGCTCATCATGTATTGTGCGTCTAGAGTGGGAGAACTTGTGTTCCACCTTTTCATGCTTTTCAATAATGCAGTAGCTGTACCACCTTACACCAAATCAATAGTAAGGCATGATATTTTCAACACACACAAAGGTCAGCACAGATAGAAGTTTTTGAATTATAATTATCTTTGCAAAGGCAGTGATTACACCCTTACCTTTTTTTCACAAGTTTTTGTTTACACAAAGCATGCATTGTAATAGTATCAAGTTTACTATATATACATAGAATTGAGGCATCAAAATTAACCAGAGGAGCAAATCTATTATCTTCTTGCAATACAAGTTAGCTCATAAAACATTTAATGGTTTTAAGCAGAACATTCAGTCATACTAATTATGAGGACAGCCATCCTGAATACACAAATAGTATTAATAAGTGTGACCATTTAAAATGTGTGCAAGTTACCGTTAGCTGTACGCAGTATGAAACAGTAAAGTGAACGTGCTCAAAAACAGTTTCACAGGGCCTAAGCACACATGCTGACCATGATCTACATATTAATTATGGATTAAGGTGTAATTCACAGTGCTTTGTGCTTATTTTTAGAGCCCACACTTGCTGATACATCTTAAACATAATACTCAACATGATGCATTAATTGATTCCAAGCCCATCGGCACAAGTCCCTCTAGATTGTCTGGTGTCATTATTGATATTTAAGGTCTATGAAGCATTGTCTGTCTATGCTGTAAGTCTAAGTGTATTCACTTGAATCTAACTAGTGAATTTTAAATGTTGTATTTGTTAGCGTAATAGGCTATGCCCACTTTGAGCAATCACAACCCCATTGTATGGCTGGCCACAGGAAGGCCTTAGAATGTACCCACCAAGTTTGTACAAAGCAGATGGAACGCTCTTGAGATATTTATTCATTCATTCATTCATTCATTTTCTAAGCTGCTTAATTAGGGTCACGGGGAGGCAGGAGCCCATCTTAGCCGACTCTGGGCAAGGTCAGGGTACACCCCGAACAGCTCACCAGACCATTGCAGGAACAACACACATACAACAATTCTCACTCACAGACACACACACAGACACACACACACACACCTAGGGGTGATTTGGAACAGCCAATTAGCCTAATGTGAAACCCATGCAAGCACAGGGAGAATTCCTTAGGCCACACCCAATTTAAGCACCACCATTGTATGGTGGACACAGGAGTGGCCCTTAATTGTACCCACCAAGTTTCATACAAATCAGATGAACCCATAAAAAAATATATATAGTGATTTTTATATAATATATATATAGTCTTTTTGTACTACAGATTTTTCTATAGAAAGAAATATATGTAGAATTCTATAGATTTCTATGAAAAAAAGAAACTCCCCTGTGGTGTTACGGTGTTTAGGATGAGAGTGGAGGAGATGTAGTCTCCTATCGTGACGTTCTGAGGTCTGTTGCTAACAAAGTCCTGTATCCAGGTGCATAGTGAGCTCCATAGGCCCAGGTTGCCCAACTTCTGTTTATGTGGTAGGACTGTAATTAAAGCAGAGCTGAAGTCTACGAACAGAATTCTCACATATGAGTTGTTCCTGTCCAAATGTGTGAGGGCTGTATGGAGGGCTATATGGCATGGCATCCTCTGTTGACCTGTTTGCTCTGTATGAGCAAAGATCAGCAGAGATGGAAGCCTTAATGTGAGACAAGTCTTTCAAAACATTTGGTGATGATGTGGGTTAGGGCAACTGGGCAATAATAGTTCAGGCAGCTCACTGTGCTCTTCTTAGGCACTGGAACAATGGTGGCTATCGTAAGGCAGGTGGGATCCATACATTGCAGTAGCGAGAGGTTAAAGATGGTGGTAAAAACCCATGCTAGTTGACCGGTGCATGCTTTAAGTACTCTTCCTGTTACTCTGTCTGGATCAGTAGCTTTTCTCATGTTGACTCTGTGGAGGGTGGCTCAGATCTGGTGCTGCTGCAGCTGGATGGGGTCGTCGTCCCTCTCTGGAAGAGCAGGACAGGTGCGTGCCTCTTTGTTGTGTTGGTCGAAGCAGGCAAAGAACTGGTTCAGGGTGTCCAGTAGAGTGCTGTCCGAGGAGTTTGCTGATGTGTGCGTGCCCTTGTAGCCAGTGAGTGTCTTGATTCCCTTGCACATATTCCTACTGTTGTTCTCGTCAAAGTGCTCCTCGATGAGTTGTTTATATTTTTAATACCTCTTTGCAGGGCCCAACATGCCTCTTTGTAAGCCTGCTGGTCTCCTGACTTAAAGCACATAAACTGTGGTAATAACCACAGACGTATGCTCTCTCTGCAAGTAGAAAGGTCTACGCTATACCATCAGATACTGTATAGACAGCAGTAAATATCTTTGATTATGGTGTTGGAACACTGTTGTTTATGTAAATATACAGACCTCCTCCTTGTTTCTGACCGGATATGCTGGTTCTGTCCGCTCTGAAGATAGCATGGCTCGCTAGCTTAATCGTGGCAACCGGGGTAAAAGTGTCCAACCAAGTCTTAGAAGATACCATTACACAATAATCCATGTGGCGTGAATTGAAGTGCTCTGGCAACGGATCTTTGCCGGAATGAAGTCTTAGCTGCTATTATTGTCAGATGTGGAGCAGAAATTGTCCAAAACCATGAGCAGCTCAGCCCTGCTATAATGCACATGCTATACACACAGCTTAGAGGGACTGAGCATGGAAGAGAAAATAAAAGTACACAAAATAAAGAAAATGAAAGATGTAGCTGCTAAAACATGAAGAGTGCTGGGCCTCTGCGTCTACCTACCTGCGTCTATTTATTAAGAACATTGCTTTATATATATATATATATATATATATATATATATATATATATATATATATATATATATAAAGCAATGTTCTTAGTAAATCCCCTGATGAGTGGGCCACCACGAAACAGGCTTGTCGGGATGAAATTGTAGTACTTTTATTTTTTTTCACATACAATATATTTAGCTCTACTTCGACGTATCGAGCACTGTTTTACGGAAAATTAACTCAAGATCTTATACTCCGCTCCAAGCTCAAACTTGTCAAGCACTCAAGAACATTCCTCTACCATCTCACAATGACTACCTGCAATGCCTCATCGAGAAAACAGAGCAGTTTCTACACAGAATGCGCTGGAAAGCACACTGCTTCTTCAACCCCAACGAAACCTGCTCCAACCAGGAAACATCCACCCATCAGGAACTAAAAGACTTCGAGGACGACATGCTGAACTTAATCCAAACAACAAAGTTCAGGCAAGTGAGCAATGAATTT
>JAOUQZ010044854.1:0-11022 GCA_028564935.1 Neosilurus hyrtlii | reverse complement strand
ATTCTGGACAGTCGTACTAAGCATTTCACTACATATTGTACTGTGTATAATTTGTATGTGACAAATAAATTTGAATTCGATTTTAAAACTACAGCTTCAATTTGTACATGTAATTTTATGAAGCAATTCACAATGTTTTTTGTGTCTGTTTAAACCATTAAAGTAGACATGTGTTTGTAAATCTGTTTATTCTAGTTACTCACTTTAATTTACACCTTTTTTAGTTTTTCATTTTTTCTTTTAAAGACCATTGCCCTGTACATGCATCCTGCCTTTCCTGATCTTACAGCATATGTGATACTTGTGCTCATCCATAAGATAAAACAACCCTGCAGGAAATGTCCTAATTCCAGGAAATAAAACCACATGTGCATAAATCATTAATTAAATAAGAATTTAAAAGAAAATATGACATAATGAGGAGGCACATGCTCCTCGCAGTGGAAAGGTCCTCGGTTTGAGCTAACTTGATATTCTCAATTGCCCCTGGTGTGACTGTAACTGTGAATGGGTATGTGTGTTGTCCTGCGATGGACTGGCAAGCTGTTTAGTGTGTACCCTGCCTTTGCCCAGAGTCGGCTGAGATGGGCTGCAGCCTTATTGAAGAAGTGGTGCAGAAAATGAGAGAAGATCAAATTACATTTAGTCACCACCTAAAAGCAGGGCTAATATTATTGTGGGCTGTTTTTTTTCATATCTAATTAAATACTCTCTATAAAAATTAGGAAAAGCATTGGCAAAACTACTATAAAATAATGATGGTGTGAGATCCCATCAAAAGTTTTACAGTCATGCCTGTCTTATGATCTGTTCTGGTTCTTTCCGCTTTCAGGTCACCTGACTTCCTCCGGCATGGGCGGTAAATGCCGGCTCCGCCCTGATTATACCCACCTGTTCCCCGTCACAGCCCCGGGATAAAAGGCCCACATCCCCCCGTCTCTTTGCCTGATCGTTTCGTGCCGTCATAGAAAAAGCTTATCTCACAGTTCGCACCACGATCCAGCTGACCATTCATATACGGGTTATGCACTAAGTTTCCCTGAATCTGAAAATAAAAGATCCCTGTTACGACTCTATCTTGTCGTGTCTGTCCTGCTTGTGGGTCTGTTATTCCTGTGTGCCATGGTAACAGTACATTCTGGCCAGACATGGACCCAGCAGACAGAGATCCGATCAGCTAAGCCCTGAGATCCCAGGAACAACAGATCAAGCCCCATGACAGCTAGCTAACCACCGTAGCCACTGGAGTGCAGGAGTTCGCAGACCGCCAGGACTGTTTTCAGCGGGACATGTGGGCACAGGTGAACCAGCTGAGCTCAAGCTGCACCAGATCACCGCTAACCTAGAGCGACTGGTTTTACCCCCGCCAATCACGCCGGCATCCCCACCACCAGCCACCGCACTGCCTCCAGTAAACCCCTGCGCCTTGTCCTGTCCGCCTAGCCTCACCAAATAAGTATTCGGGAGAATCCGGGAAGTGCCGCTCCTTCTTAGTCCAGTGTGAGCTCCACCTGAGTGGCGTTTATGATTTCCCATCTCTTGGGAAGAGCGGCGGCGTGGGCTATGGCGGAATGGGCGTCGAGGTGCAGCGGTTTGCCAACAGTGCCAGTTATTCAAAGAAACACTCACCCGTATGTTGGATCACTCCTTCTCGGCTCGCGAACTGTCCAGAGCCCTGCTCAGGCTGTGACAAGGTTCCGGAAGGGTCATTGACTACGCCATTGAGTACCGCATCCTGGCTGCCGACAGAGGATGGAATTCCCCGGCCATCAAAGACGCCTTCGTCAGCGGGCTGAGCGAGAAGATCAAAGACCACCTAGCCCCACACGAGACTCCTGCTGAGTTTGAGGACTTGGTTGACCTGGTGCTTCAGGTCGACAATCAGCTTCAGGAGAGAGAAGCGGAACACCGGCAAGCTCCTAAGGACGACCCCGACCTGTCGAACGTGCCACCATGCTATCACGACCCAAGGGAAGTTTTTAGCAAGACAAAAGCCTTGTCCCTTCCTCTCATTAGCCTTGGGACTGTGCCATAGACCTCTTGCCAGGTGCGCCCATCCCCAAAGCCAGGCTGTACGCCATCTCAGGTCCTGAGTGGAAGGCCATGAAGGAATATATCGAGGGCTCGCTGCGGGCCAGTATCACCCGCCCGTCCTCCTCGCCGGCCGGAGAGGGTTTCTTCTTTGGGGGAAAAAAGGATGGTTTGCTTCGGCCATGCATTGACTATAGTGCCCTGAACAACATCACCATAAAGAACCGGTAGCCGCTCCCACATATTTTATCTGCCTTCGCGCTGCTTCAGCAGGCTCGAGTCTTGACCAAGCTAGACCTACGGAACGCATATCATCTGGTCAGGATCCCCGAGGGGGATGAGTGTAAGACCGGGTTCAACACTCCCACGGGTCACTACAAATACATTGTCAGGCCGTTCGGGCTGACCAACACCCCAGCTGTCTTCCAGGGCCTCAAAAAGGAGGTCCTCAGTGAGTACCTGAATGACTTCGTCTTTGTGTACCTGGATGACATACTTATCTTCTCTCCTGATCTAGCCACCCACCAGCTTCATGTCCATCACGTTTTGAGTCGACTATAGGAGAACCAGCTCTTCCTGAAGGCAGAGAAGTGCGAATTCCATGCCTCTTCAGTCTCATTCCTGGGGTTCATCGTGTCCCCCAACCACATCTAGATGGACCCCGAGAAGGTTATTGCTGTCACTAATTGGCCACCTCTCACTTCTCACGGAAAAGAGTGCAGCAATTTTTAGGATTTGCTAACTTTTACTGAAAGTTCATCAATTTTAGTTCTGTGGTGGCACTGCTGCATGCACTAACCTCTCCCAAAGTACCTTTTCCAGACGGTCCAGAAGCTGAAGGGGCATTCCAAAGATTAAAGAGACTATTCACCACAGCACCAGTTCTGAAGATACCCGACCTCAAGCATCAGTTCATCGTGGAGCGATCCCCTCATGACAACAGGATTCATCCATGTGCCTTCTTATCCCGCAAGTTGTCGTGCAGAAAAGAACTATGACGTCAGCAATCGGGAGCTGTTAGCCATCAAGGTGGCCTTGGAGGAATGGAGACATTGGCTAGAAGGGGCAGATCAACCTTTCCTGGTGTGGACAGACAACAAGAACCTGGAGTACCTCAAGTCGGCCAAAAGGTTGAACTCACGGCAAGCCAGGTGGGCCCTTTTGTTTAGTAGGTTTCAGATCACCCTTTCCTATAGGCCAGGCTCCTAGAACGCCAAGCCTGATGCGCTGTCATGCCTTCATGAACCAGAGCCGGCTGCCAAGAAACCAGAGCCTATCCTACCTCCCAACCGTGTGGTAGGAGCGGTTTCCTGGCCAATAGAAAATGAGGTGCAGCAGGTGAGTCAGGGTGTACCCACCCCAGAGGGCTGTCCTCTCTGTTCGTACTGGAAGCATTGTGCTTTCAGGTGATTCATTGGGCCCACATGTCCTTGCTGACCTGTCAGTTAATACTCTATTAAAATTAGAAAAAGCATAGGCAAAACAACTATAAAATAATCACGGTGTGAGATCCCATCAGAAGTGTTAGAGTCATGCCTGTCTCGTGATCTGTTCTGGTTCTTTCCGCTTTCAGGTCACCTGACTTCCTCCGGCTACGCCCTGATTATCCCCACCTGTTTCCCATCACAGCCCCGGAATGAAAGGCCCACATTCCCGACGTCCTGCTGCCTGATCGTCTCGTGCCGCCATAGAGAAAGCTTATCTCACAGTTCGCACCACAATCCAGCTGCTCGTTCATATACCGGTTATGCACCAAGTTTCCCTGAATCTGAAAATAAAAGATCCCTGTTACGACTTTATCTTGTCGTGTCTGTCCTGCTTGTGGGGCTGTTATTCCTGTGTGCCATAGTGACAGACGGCACGGTGATGCAGTGGTTAGCACATCAGCCTCACAGCAAGAAGGTCCTGGGTTCAATTCTTTTGCTTAGGTGTTTCTCTGTGGAGTTTACATGTTCTCCCCGTGCTTGCGTGGATTTCCTCGGGTACTCCGGTTAACTCCCACAGTCCAAAAACAATCACAATAGGCTAATTGGCTTTTTCAAATTACCCCTAGGTGTAAGTTTGAGTGTGAATTATTGTGTGAGTGCAGCCCTGCTAGCTGACCTTGCCCAGAGTCGGCTGAGATGGGTACCAGCCTCCCCTTGACCCTAAATAGGATTAACCAGCTTAGAAAATGAATGAATGAATAAATGGATTATTAGTTGCTTTAAACATCATGGCAACTTTATTTCATCACAGCTGTTGAGTAAAATACAAATTATTGTAAAGATGATGATTGAAGATTGATGGGGTGTGAGTGAGAAATAAATTAGGGATATTAGTGCATAGGTTTAGAGCTTATTTATTTGTTTTGCCCATAATTTTTTCATGTCTTAATGTATTTTTCGATGAAGGTGTAATGAATTAGATATTTTGTAGTGGATACCTGGTTAATTTTATGTTAAATTCACACTCACTCTCACACCTAGGGGCAATTTGGAACAGCCAATTGTTGTGTGCCAATTTTCTGTGGGAGAAAACCGGAGTACCCAGTGTTGGACCTGGTACCAAGAACTTGATAGACCCAAATGCAGGACAGACACAACAGGGTACAATGAAAGTAATTTTCCGTTTATTATGGTGCTCAGGGAAAACAAGGTGTACGAGAGAACTGTGAAAACGATGGCAGGATCGAGGTGTGGTTGTGAGTAGCACAATGCTCTGTGACGGCACAAGACGATCTGGCCGGGGGCCAGGGGAAGATGCCGGGCCTTTATCCAGGAGCACTGATGGGGACCAGGTGGGGATGATCTGGGTGGGGCCTGTAATTACCAACCAGGCCAGGAGACTCAGGTAACCTGGACAGAGAAAGAGCCAGAACAAACATGAGAGAACATGATTCACACTCCCTGGCGGGTTCTAACACCCAGAGGAAACCCAAACAAGCATGAGAACATGCAAACTCCACAAATAAACACCCGAGACTGGGAATCGAGCCCAGGACCTTCTTGCTCTGAGGCGAACATGGTAAACCACAGTGCCACTGTGCAATCCATAATAATATGTAAAATATAATGTGTTTTAAAAATAAAGAAATAAAACCATGTACAGTTCTAGAGAGACTGAACAGAGGATTAAAGCTATTTAACTTTCACTTAATATGATTAATACATAAATAAACATCAGCCCTGTTCCCTGTTCAGATCAACGAACATTGGGAATTTTCAGCTGAGTTTATAGAGACAAAAAGAGAGAGAGAATTGCAGTTTCCTAATCATTCAGGTCAGCTATTTATAAAATGATTAAATTTTTAATAAATAACAGGACACAGAATTCTGTTTCTTTCTTTATTTAAATGAGGTGTAAAGTTTATAATTTAATGACAGTAAATAGTTCTGTGTTGTAATTAAATGATTATAAAGTTTAATATTTAAAGATGTTTGAGAATCAGATAATGAAAGGAGCTGAAATGAAGATTTTCTACTTCATGAGCTTCATGAACATTTCATTTACAAAACTAAACACAAACTCTTACTTTTATCCATAAAACCTTGTTTAGTAAAAACCCTAAATGTTTATAAGTGGAGCGAATATAGAGGAACACGTGGAGGGTTATTATTGAGGGAGCAGTGTGATGTTAATGAAATGTGATTGCACGGACAGAGAGAAACATCCTGCACTTTATTCACTTCTTACATCACATAATCTATGAACTCGACTTCATCAGGAATAGAATGATTAGGTCATCATGATAAGGAAAGCAATACGAATATTTAAATACACCTCACACACACTTATGGATCTTAGTATTTGGAGTAAAGAGACAGCGCTGTAGACAGCTAAGTGATAAAAATAAATATTACCTTAGAAATTAACTGAAACTTATTTTCCCATCACCGTCCCTTTAACAGTTAACTACATCTCATTACATTTCCCAGAGTGAACACATCACTCACTCGAAAAGTTACTAGAGTACTACAGAATTACACCATCTGATATTCAGACAAAGACTTAGAGTTTGTTTTTTGCTGTAGGGTTGTTTTGTTTCTCCTTGTTAAACACATTTCCATCTGGATGCACTCTCCATTTCACTGTGACATTCTCCACAAGCCCATGATCCCTCAGTTTCTGCTTCACCTGATAAACATAACAAGATTTAAATTATTACAGAATTCAGGATACATACATTTTGTACAAAAACAGTCAGGTTGTGATTCCAGGACAGTGCATAAGTGTCAGAGCTTGATGAAGAAGGTTGTAGCTGCAGTAATGAGGAGGAGAAGGTACATTAAAAGTGGAATCTTGTGGAGGATAAGACTCACCTGCTCCATGATGGTGTCCATTACTGATGGATTGTTCACATACTTTTCAAACATTACCTTCATCTTTATGATTTGTTGCTTTTTGGTGAATACTGAATGTAATAATATAAAAACACAGACACAACCATCAACACAACTAAGCTGACAAAATGTTTTTTTTCTTCAGTAAATACAAGAGTGACTTTAACCTGAGTAACAGAAGAAAGGCATGGTCTTTGAGCACTGTTCATCAGCGGCCTGATCGTTATTTACATATCCACAGTTTTCATTGCCCTTTGCATTATTAGGTTGTCCAGACATCCAGCTGATGGTAGAGAACATGGTTTGGTCTATCCACTTCCAGGACTCTCTATACAATCCAATCCAAGTATACAGATATCCGGCCAGTCCAATTAAAACTGAGTGTTCCGCTGAATCTCTATCACTGGCCAGATCCGTGTAATATGTTCTGCAGTAACTCTGAGCTTCATACCATGTCTTAATGCTAGAGATTAAAATGTAGCGATCATTGCCAGTTTTAGTGTCTGTGAGAATAAAACAAACGATTATCATTTATCATATAATTATGTTAATTACTAAGTTTACCATAGGACAAAGTTTATCAAGATTAAGTTTTTTTGTCAGTTGTCCCCATTAAAAGTCTGCATTTTATGTTTTTAAAATAAAAGTTTTATGTTTTAAATGAATTTCAATGAGAACATTGAAAGTTTTTAAAGTGTTTGAATATAAAAATCCTATCTGTTGAATATGTGTGTGTGTGTGTATGTGTGTGTGTTTTACCATCAAAGCACAAAAAGTTGTATGCGTCTGTACATGGTACATCATGCCAACCGCCTGAGTGTATCGCAACACACCAAGCATGTCCACCATTGTTGAAGGGCTGTCCGTTACACCACGTTCTCATACTTCCCAGTAATTGATTTCCATAGGACCAACGCCAGCTATTGATGTCATCATACAGTCCAATCCAAGCAATAGAAGTGAATTTTTGTTTCTGTATTTCAACCTGAAATTGAATCATGTCGTCTTTACTTTGGATGACAGCCATGTCAACATGATTGGCGCGGCAGTACATCTGAGCATCACCCCATGTTTTGTTCTGCTGAATCAAATAGTACCTACGATAGGCTATCACGAGATGGACTCCTCCTGTGGAGGACAGATTTTAAACATTTTATGGAATGTTAGCTCAGTGTAAATTCTCATTTTACTTTATTAAATTTGTAACATTTCTGTATAAAAATAGATTTCTTAATAAATCTTAAAATTGTTCAACCAAAAAAAAAGTAAATAAAATAAATGCCGACTTTTTAATTATTCACATAATTTTGATATGCATGCCTGGCAAATTAATTCACCACCTGGACTTAACTGAACAAAGAGAGAATTCTATTTGATAATTACTGCAGTATATAGAGATTTCTATTGATCAATTAGTGCAGGGGTAAGAGAATTCTATTGGACAATTACTGCACTAGGTAAGGGATTTCTATTGGACAATTAATGCATAGGTGAGAGATGTTTATAAGACAATTACTGCAGTAAGTAAGGAATTTCTAGTGGACAATTACTTCAGTAGGTAAGAGAATTCTATTGGACAAGTACTGCAGTAGGTGAGAGATTTCTATTGGACAATTACTGCAGAATGTAACAGATTTTTATTGGAGAAGTACTGCAGTAGGTGAGATATTTTTATTGGACAATTACTGCAGTAGGTGAGAGATTTCTACTGGACAATTACTGCAGTAGGAGAGAGATTTTTACTGGACAATTACTGCAGTAGGTGAAAAGTTTCTTCTGGACAATTACTGCAGTAGGTGAGAGATTTCTATTGGACAATTACTACAGTGAGTAAGATAATTGGACAATTACTGCAGTGGGTAAGAGATTTATATTGGACAATAACTGAAGTAGATAAGATAATTTTATTGGACAATTACTGCAGTAGGTGAGAGATTTCTGTTGGACAATAACTGCAGCAGGTAAGGGATTTCTATTGGACAATTGCTGAAGTAGGTAAGAGAATTCTATTAGACAAATATTGCAGTGGGTAATCGATTTCTATTGGACAATTACTGCAGTAGGTAAGAGAATTCTATTGGACAATTACTGCAGTAGGTGAGAGAACTCTATTGGACAATTACTACACTGAGTAAGAGATTTCTATAGGACAATTACTACAGTATGTAAGAGATTTTAATGGGAATATTACTGCAGTAGGTGAGAGATTTCTATTGGACAATTACTGCATTAGGTAAGAGATTTTCATGGGACAATTGCTGCAGTAGGTGAAAGATTTCTATTAGACAATTACTGCAGTATGTGAGAGATTTTTATTAGACAATTACTGCAGTAGGTGAGAGATTTTCGATTGGGCAATTACTGCAGTAGGTAAGAAATTTCTACTGGACAGTTACTGCAGTATGTAGAGAATTTGCCAATGCCACAGCTGAATGCTGCTTCATTCTACAATAGGCCAGCTACAGACTCAGCACCCAAAAGTGCTTTCCTTGTGATCTTGGGTGACTTCAACCATGTCACAATGTACACTACACTGTGACACGTTGGGCAGTACATGGACTGTCCCACCAGAGAGGAGAGAACTTTAGACCTGCTGTATGCAAATACTAAGGATGCCTACAGCCCCCCCCCCAATGGGGAGATCAGCTTAATCACAACTTAATTTATCTTTCTTGATGCTATGTACCATGAAGAGGCAGCCTGTGACTAAAAGGACTCTTAGGAGATGGTTGGAGGAGGTATTAGAGGACAGCACTGTTTTGAAGTGACAGACTGGAAAGCACGCTATGAGCCCCACGGTGAGGACATTGATGGGCTCACTGAGTGTATTTCACACCACATAACTTTCTGCACCGATGCCATTGTTCCAACTCTGATGGTCTATTTTTACCCAAATAGATCAGAGAGGCTAAGAACAATTACAGGAGAAAGCTGGAGTGGAAACTCCAATACAACAACCTGAGAGAGGTTTGGAGTGGTATGAAGACTTACCGTCACTTTTTTAAGAGATTCAACACTGCAGCTACTGCTCAGCCACCTTTTATCTTGTTAGGAGCAAGCCTGAAACCCTCTGCCACACCACCCTATCTCACTCCCTCTCCTTACTGCACCTCTGCCTCTTGTGATTGACCTGAAACTCCACCACCACCTGTCAATTGCACCTATAATCAGATAGAGAGACAGCTGAAAAGTCTCCACTCAGGCAAGGCAGCAGGACCAGATGGGGTGAGCCCCCATGTCCTTAAAGCCTGTGTCCCTAGCTCTGTGAAGTCTACATCACATCTTCACAATGAGCCTGAGTCTACAGAGGGACCCAGTGAGGTGGAAGACGTCATGCCTCGTTCCTCTACTAAAGACCCCATGTATTAGTGGGCAACACCTGAGCCTTCCTCTCCGCTTTTTTCTTCTCCCTCTACACAACTGACTTCAGCTACTGCACAGAGACCTGCCACCTTCAGAAGTTTTCTGAGCTATAGTTGAATGTATCAGTGGAGGTGATGAGACAAAATATAAGGCTGCTGTGGACTACTTCAGTTTGCTGGGGAGCATAAAGATTGGACTTTGAGGCAGTACAAAATCTAACCAGTGCATTTTTCTATAAATCAGAAAAATGTATCACCAAAACACACAAACACACACACACACACACACACACACATACACACATACACACACACACATGTACACAAACAGACACAGATACATACATAAACAGGTACACACACACACAGGCACAAAAACACAGACACACACACACAGGCACAGATACACACAAAGGTACACAAACAAACACACACACACACACACACACACACACACACACACACAAATAGGCACACACAAACACAGACAGGCACAGATATACACACAGGTACACAAACACACACACACACACACACACACACACACACACAGATACACAAATACAGACACACACAAAACATATGTACACACACACACACACACACACGGGTACACAAATACAGACACACACACAAAACATGTATACACACACACATACACAAACACACACACACACACAGACATACTGGCAAAGACACACACACACACACACACACACACTTCTCTTACCTGTGAATAACAGGAATATGAACAGATGCTGCTCCATCACTGATGTTTTGAAGCTCACTTAGAAATGAGGGAAAAAATACATTTGCCCACACACACACACACATCATTACACAACATTTAGGAGCAAGATTGTTAAACAAAAAAACAAACAAACAAACAAAAAACCTTGAAAATGTTTTGGAGAAAACAACAGTGTACTGTTCCGGGTATTAACACAAAGTCTAAGTGGCTGAGTGGCTGAACGTATTTTCGGGGATGACCCTTAAACTATCATTCCAACATAATTGCTGCACCTGGTTTTAATATAACAAAAGATTAGTATAGCAGGGTCACTAAAATGTAACATTTCACTGTCTCCACAAGAGACGTCAACCTTGCCCAACGTGTTGACGTCACTTCCAGCGAAAAAAAAGACTGCCAAGCTGATAATGCCCATAAACAGCAACGCAACCTTTAGTGATCCATGAGATAACATCACCCATTTTTGTTGTTTTTAATAGTCATTCATTCATTCATCTTCTGAACCGCTTATTCCTACTTAGGGTCGCGGGGAGGCTGGCGCCCATCTCAGCCGACT
>JAOUQZ010044853.1:0-11023 GCA_028564935.1 Neosilurus hyrtlii | reverse complement strand
TGATCAAAATCAATGTCAAACTGGCCAAAACATTCAATTTCAGTGGGGGTTGAATAATTTTGAACACAACTGTATAGCCACACAGCCCCACAGCATGATGGAGCCTCCACCAAATTTGACAGTAGGTAGCAGGTGTTGTTCTTGGAATGCAGTGTTCTTCTTCCGCCATGTGAAATGCTTCTTGTAATGACCAAATAACTCAATTCAGTCTGAAGCACTTTGTTCCAAAATGAATCTGGCTTACCTAAACGAGCTTTTGCATACAACAAGCGACTTTTTATGGCGTGAGTGCAGAAAGGGCTTTTTTCTCATCACCATCCAGAGACCGAATGGCCCATAGCACAGGTCCAGTATACCATATTCCCGGACCACACCCCACAAGACAGCCCGAGGGTAACCTTTGCTCCAGTGATGGGCAGAGCCCTCTTTGAACCCCTGGGCTCTTCCTCTTCCACAGAGGGCGTGTTGGAAGGATTGAGGAGGTCCTTGAAGTCTTCATGTCAAGTCGAGGTGAGCAGCTCCCCACTTATAATGTAAGCAGTGTTTGTGGAGTACTGCTTTCCCTTCCTGGGACGCCGGATGGTTGTGCAGAATCTTTTCGAGGTCTTTTTCCAGGCCCTTACCGAACTCCTCCCACGCCCGAGATTTTGCATCGGCTACAACCCAGGCAGCAGCACGTTTGGCCTGTCGGTACCCATCCGCTGCCTCGGGAGTCCCACAGTCCACAAGGACCCGATAGGCCTCCTTCTTTAGCTGGACAGCCCCCACGACAGGCACCGATGAGCTTCCAGCCACCATTGTGATGCGGTTTTTGCTCTGCTGGAGGTGTGATTTGAAGGCAATTCTGACTGGAGAGATTCTTATGTTTTGCTCTCTGATATAAAATGTGTCAGAAAACACCCCACTTGTGAAATTTTAAGCTTGCACATGTTTTAATAAAAGATGGTTGCTAACGAATGGCTGCATGAGATACCCATCCCACTGGGTTTTAGTTAGCCAATCTTGTTGGCTTTTTCTCCAGAGAACTATGGTGATGATAACCTCTGGGTTAGCATAGAAAAATATTTAATCCCTGCAACTCTCTTCTCAGGGTTCTCATGATCATGAACTTGTGATTGTTTGATATAGAATCTAAAATGAAAAAGTGCCTCACACTTTCTTCAGAAATGGCCCAATCATGTAGTAGCATGTGACCACAGAGCTATTACTTGATTGAGCAATGGTATACCAGCCTATATTTAAAATGGACTTCCTGTTGTTCAGTTTGTTGCCTTGAACACGGTCCACTGACCGTGTTCAAGTTTCTCAGCCGACCAGCCTCCTCCTCCAACGTGCCTTTCTTCTAGCTAGATGTTCAAAAGTTTAACTCTTTAATTATATTGAATCAGAGTAATTTATTTATTTACATTCTTTTAGCTCCACAGATGCACATGTTGCTATTATTAGAAAATATAAAGCAACATTTGTCACAGCTGGCCACAACTGTCAGCATTTTAATGGTGAGAACGGGATTTGCCCAGGAGCGAAACAAAAGAAGACAGCAGTCCTAAACCTCACCTGTATTTTCTGTTGTCATCTGTTGACTGATGTTAATAAATGTGCCATATCTGACACTTTTCTAGAGTTTTAAGTTTAAACACTGTATTGTCAAATAATAAAAGCAATGCATTAAATAAATAATAAATGGGTGTTGGGGTTTTTTTTTTTTTTTTTTTTTTTTTTTGGGGGGGGGGGGGGGGGGGGGGTTAGTTACTGGGATTATTGTCAAATAGCCCCATTACATTAATAAAGAGTATTTATAGCCATTTCTGTTATTTTTTATTGGTTAAGATTAGCAGATCCAAACCCCATTTAGTACAAATGAGAGATGTTTTGCCACAGAAACGTGACAGCTTGAGGCAGCATTTTTGCAGAGCTGCTTTGGTAAAACCTTAGACATAAACACAAAACTCTCGCATGACGTGCCTTTGATGGCTTCCATATTAACAAGGACTAAAATCTGCCATTCCAATAAGATGTTGATTGTTGTGTCTCAACTTGCTCCAAAAGTATCTTTAAAGTGCAAGGAATAACATTTCATTTTTAAAAGTTGTATCTACAGAATAACTGCTTTCTTAATTATTTATTCTCTTTTCAATAGTAATTATTTAATTTTAATTGTATCATGATATTTTACCAGCACATATAAAAATAAAGTGAAAAAGGAAATAAAATTACTCAATCCTTCAGCTTGTTTACATTGTCTTGTTTACAGAGTCAAGTTGTCTCTGGTAAGATGGCGGCAACTTCAGCATGTTCCGAATACATGTGTTATACCAAGTTGCACCGGCCTTGTGTTTATGTCTGTGGGTAAAACCAGTAGGTGACAATAACAAAGTTAAATGAGGCAAGACAAAAGAAAAAAAATTCAGAATGTCTCCATCTAGTGTTCAAATTCTACATTGTTTAAAATCCTAATAAAGGATTGACAAGCAGCAACAGTAAGTGATAATATTATTAAAGGAGAGGGCTTAAATATATTATTATTAGATCAGGAGATTTTTTCGTTTCTGACTGGTGGAAAGCCATCAAATCATAAGCAAATAGAACAGTACCCGGAGAGCGCAGACCTCCGCCAAGGCTGTTTAGTATCCCCACATGGTATTGTAAGAAATGCAGCATTTTTATAAATGCAAAATGTATTTATTATTTGAGTCCTACAATAAAAATGAGCAGCTATTTATATGATTGCATTGTGAATGGGGCCTTGCTTGAATCAGATTATTTTCGTGATAATTGGCTTTAACTAGTCACTTAGTTGTATAGAAAGGTAAAAGAATGAGATTACACCATTGAATGCTCATCCTGAAAATTTCATTAAAATATGTTCATAAGTTTTTGAGCAATGTTGCTAACAAACAGACAAACAGACAAACAAACCAATGCCAGTGAAAACATAACCTCATTGGCGGAGGTAAATATAGAATAGGATGAAGTTTGATAGAGCAAAATATTCTGGTGATTATTTACTGGTGAAGTTTAAGGTGGATTGAATAAACACCCCTCCGAGAGTGAATGATTCTCTATGGAAGCCAAGTTCTATAACTGTTTATTTATTCATTAAAAATAATTTTAAAGTAGACAATGCATAAATCCAACCCAAAGTCCTAGTCGTGCACAGCCGGAAACTCCAAGTTTTGTGCCCAGGGGCTGCTACGGTAGCCGTGAAGGCCTCCCAGGAACCCTGAAAATGGTAGGCTAATAGGGGTCTGGAAAGGGTAGAGTGTACTCAAAGTACTCTGGCAAATTACTCAGAGGTCCATCGAGAAGTGAAAAGGTGTATCCGCCGGGATAAGAGAGAGTTTGTTGACGGTTTGGCAAAGAAGAAGAAGAAGAAGAAGAAGAAGAAGAAGCTGCAGCAAGAAATATGAGAGACCTATACAACATCACAAAAAAGCTGTCAGGAAAACGAAGCCAGGTCGAGGTTCCAATCAGGGATAAGCAGGGACAAGTGCTTGGCACAGTAGAAGACCAATTGAAAGGGTGGGCAGAGCACTTTGACGAGCTTCTCAACCGTCCTGTTCCTGATCAGACCACAGACATTCCACCAGCAAAAGCTGTGCTCCCCAAAACTGTGAAAGACCGAGCAAGTCATAGATAAGAAGGACCATCCATTCTCTAAGGTGGGGTAAGGCCGCAGGTCCTGATGGAGTTGCAGCGGAGGTTCTGAAAGCTGAGTTAAGGTTGACCATTGACATATTGTATAGGCTGTTTGGCAAAGATTTGGGAGAAAGAAGAAATACTGGAGGACTGGAAAGAGGGTCTCATTTTCAAGATACAGAAGAAAGGAGGTCTGCGTGATTGTAACAATTACAAAGGAATCATGTTACTATTGGTGAGAAAGGATGAAATCGGCAGTGGATGCTCTGCTCAGAGACTAACAAAAAGTTGTCCATGTAGGGAGGCTCTCAGTTGCATTTGAGGTGAAGACTGGTGTTAGACAAGGGTGCATTCCCTCGCCCTTCCTATTTCTCCTAGCTATCAATTGTATAATGAGGTCAGTTATGGAAGATAGAAGAAATGGTATACAGTGAACTCTCTGGGAGCAGTTAGATGATTTGGATCACGCAGATGACTGGGTGCTACTTTTGCACACACAGACAAATGCAGCAAAAGACCAATCTGCTAGCAGAAACCTCAGCTAAAGTGGGCTTAAAGATCAACAATCAGAAAACCAAAGTTATGAGAGTCAATGCAAATGTGGAGGAATCGATTTCATTTAATGGTATACCTCTGGGGAAAGTTCCTTTGTGTACCTTGGTAGCGTGGTGGACAAGCTAGGAGACTCTGTTAGTGACATCACTACGAGAGTGGCAATGCCAGGGCAGCCTTCTCAATGTTTAAGAACATACGGAACTCAAGTATGCTTAGCGTAAGTACTAAACTCCGGGTATTGAAGTCCAACGTGAAACCAGTACTTCTATGAAACTTGGTGTTTTACTAAAATGTTTCTGAACAAGATCCAAGTATTTATCAATACATGCCTGAGGAAGATCCTAAAGATTAGTTGGAGGGACAAGGTTCCAAACATAGAAATCTGGCTAAGGAAACCCTGGTAGAAGAACAAATAAGAAGAAGGAAATGGGGGTGGAGAGGGGACATGTTGCAAAAGTCACCTGCAAATGTTACCAGACAGGCCCTGTCCTGGAACCCCATGAGTAAGAAAAAGTGAGGCAGACGGGAACTCTTTGAGCAGGGTATTTGGACAAGGAGCTGGGAGGAATGAACTTGAAATGGTCAGAGGTAGTAAGGAGGGCCCTAAACCGTGCTCTGTGGAGAATGGCCTATGTTCCATGCAGAGTGAAGGGCCTAAGTAAGTAAAAACAGTCAATGGTGCACAAACCAGTTGTGCAATATTCATTAAACTGGTAATGATGCCGTTCTAAGAATTATTCTATGGCTTTCCAACCATAAAATAAAATTAAATTTGAATTAATAATTTTATTGTACAGCATCATTGCCATGGGAAATGAAGAAAAAACAAAGTATTGCATTGATTGAATTATTACTTATCCGTAGAACAGTGATCCTAAGCTGTCAACTATTTATTTGTTTGTTTGTTTGTTTTTTGTTTATTTATTCATTTATTTATTCATTCATTCATTCATTCATTCATTCATTCATTCTCAATATTTATGCTGTTTCTCAGTATTTATGCTACCTAAAGCTCATGACTATAGGTGAGGGTAGAAACATCGATCACCTGGTAAATTGAGAGCATAGCCTTCTGGCTTAGTTCCCACTTCACCATGACAAACTGGTATGAGCTCTGCTTTATAACAGAGGCTGCACCGATCCACCTGTCAATCTCCCGTTCCATCCTTTCCCCACTCGTGAACAAGACCCTGAGATACTCGAACTCCTCCACTTGGGGCAAGACCTTATTCCAGACCCGGAGGGTGCATTCCACCCTTTTCCAGCTGAGAACCATGGCCTCGGACTTGGAGGTGCTGATTCTCTTCCCAGCTGCTTCACACTCAGCTGCGAGTCACTTAAGCGAGATCTGGAGGTCCCGACTTGATGAAGCCTGAAGGACACATCATCCACAAAAAGCAGAGATGAGTTCTTATGGCCACCAAACCGGAACCGCTCAACGCATTGGCTGCACCTAGAAATTCTATCCTTAAAAATTATGCACAGAACCGGTGACAAAGGGCCATCTTGGCATAGTTCAATAAAATGAATTCAACCTGTTGTTACCAATGTGGACCAAGCTCTGGCTCTGGCAATATAGAAAACTAATGGCCTGAAACAGTGGGTCCGGTACACCATATTTTAGGAGAACACCCAACAAGATAGCCCAAGGGACACGTTCGAAAGCCTTCTTCAAGTCCACAAAGCCCATGTGGGCCGATAGGCAAATTCCCATGCCCCCTGCAGGATCTCAAAGAGTGTGTAGAGCTGCGGACGGAACGAAAAAGACATTGTAAACAGTGTTTGTGGAGTACTGCTTCCCCCTACTGCAATTTTTAAACATTAAAAGTACTCATATACTTTGCTTAGGATGTTTCTGTGTAATTTGCTTTTTACAGTTTAAACATTACACAGATTTTCTAACTTTATCTATCTATCTATCCACAAAATGTATTTTAATGACTTGTCTGAATTATTTTTTAAAATCTTTCTAATTCATACTCTCAGACACAAGTACATGTTTAAAAAGTTCAGTGCATATTTGTACTGTATGTATTAATAAAGTCAATAAATTAAATTTCAGTAAGAGGACTTTTAAAAACTATCCAAATTCATTATAAACACCATAAACTTAATTTAATATGTTATGGCCAGTAAAACTGAATACATATTGAGGATATCTCTATAATAAAATACTTAGTTTTAAGAATATTAGTAAAATGTTTATTATAACTTATTAATTACTATTTTTCTTGCAGTAGCAGCAAAATACAGGATTAATAATTAAGTAAATAGATAGATAGATAGATAGATAGATAAACAGTCACATCTGTAAAAATGAAAACAGAAAACACACAACACTGTAAATTTAATTCCTTAATAATACGTTTAATCAAAGTTTCATAAAATGTAATAAACAAATAAAAAACATCAACACATTATTTAATTATATTTATATATGTTCTATGCATTTATTGTCTCTTAATTTTTTCTATTATTTCTTACTATAAAATGCACATAGGCATAATAAACCACAGATGGCGCTGTGACTCTGCATCTCAGAGATACATTTCAGTCATTATTTTGTATGTTACTTATCCTATGGTTGAGTGGGATTTTTTGAAAATAAAAATAAGGTGGTATTTAAAAAAAATTATAATTTTCTGCACAATAACTTGACACTCTCAAAGCCACTGATACTATCAATATAGTAAATTTAAATAAGTAATATTCTAAATACAATTCTGAAAGGTTGCTTGAATTCCTGAAAAACAAAATTAAGTTGTGACTGTACCATATAGGAACAGTTTAATTATAATTATTTTTTTAATTACCTGATAGATGAAAATGATGATGATGAAAATAATGATGATGATGATGATGTTAAATAATATTAAATTAGGCTAACCTAGTCTTTTCTTACAACATCTTACCAACAATTCTTACCATCCTCTGGGCAGAACAGAGAATGATGGCTAATCAATTAACCGTCACCAGAAATAGCAGTAGACATTCATACACACCACAAGGCTAGGCTTTATGGACAACCTCTTAAAGGGAAAACAACAAAACATATAATTTGCCAAAAAGCATGCTGGGCCCTCAGTAAACGTGAAAAAAGTTAAGATTGAGCTTTATGGCCTTGACACAGAGTGTAGAAACCCATTATGACCTTGAAGCATGGTGGTGAAAGCAGTAGTTTTTTGGTCTTGTTTTAAAGAAAGATTTGGATGAAAACCAAATACAGGACAATCTTTTATCCAAAGAAAACTTGTTCTTGTCTGCAAAAGACTGGGCCTGAGCATCACTTTCTTAAAAGACTTGGCTTCGATCTTAGTCAAGTCAAAATGAAACTATGGCAAAAACCTGGAATTTAAGGTTCGCCAACAGTCTCCATCCAATCCCACAGAGCAAATTTGAAAAGAAGAATAAGCAAAAATATCAGGATTTTGATGTGCAGCTCTTATTACAGCTAGAGGTTTTTGTACAAAAACTCCTCTGCCTTAGAATGAAACAGAGTTCTTGTCTGTGAAAAGTTATTTATTATAATCTGCAAAATTTACATGAAATACTCAAATAATAATGGAGTTATCTAACCTTCTAGGTATTATTGTTCTCAGAGTGCCACTTCTTCTACTTTTTTCTGGCATTGTGGTTAGCTCTTCACTTATACAAAAAATTTCCATTTAGGTTATGGCTCATATTTATTAAGAAATTCAGAGTGCTATGTCACCGCTTATAGTGAACTATGTCTGTGGAGCATTCTTGAAAATATTTTTATTTTTATACAGTTTTATTTTATGGCTTTAACATTTAACATTTAGATTTAACATTTAGATTTATATTTAACAGTCACGTTTAAATTTAACATTTACATTTAACATTTATTATTGCTGTCGCCGATGTAAAATTTCCCGTGTGGTAGGAGTTCGGTAAGGGCCTGGAAAAAGTTCTAGACCACTATTTGGCTCCTCAGGAGAGGGATGCAGTACACCACAAACACTGTTTACAGTGGAAGTGGGGAGCTGCTCACCTCGACTGGGGATGTTGTCGGGAGGTGTATGAAATACTTCCTCAATTCCACCAACATGCCCTCTGTGGAAGAGGAAGAGCCTGGGGGTTCAGAGGAGGGGTCTGCCTGTCACTAGGGCTGAGGTCGCTGAGGTAGTTAAAAAGCTCTTCAGTGGCCTGGCTATGGGGTGGATGAGATCTGTTCTGAATACTTCAAGGCTCTGGATGCAGTAGGACTGTCTTGGTTGACACGTCTCTGCAACATTGCATGGTAATCGGGGGCCGTTTATCTGGATTGGCAAACCAGGGTGGTAGTTCTGCTTTTTAAAAAAGGGGACTGAAGGGATCGTGGAATCACACTCCTCAGCCTACCCAGGTAAGTCTATTTGGGAGTACTGGAGAGGAGGATATGGCCGATGGTTGAACCTCAGATTCAGGAGAAAAAATTTGGTTTTCGTCCCAGCCGCAGCACTCTTAACCAGCTCTACAAACGGGCATGGGAATTTGCCCAATCTGTCCACATGTGCTTTGTGGACTTGTAATAGGCTTTCTACCGTGTTCCTCGGGTTATCTTGTGGGGTGTGCTCTGGCAATATGGCATACCTGACCCGTTGTAATGGGCCATTTGGTCTCTGTATTGCAGGAGACAGAGTTTGGTCCGCATTAGTAACAACAGGTCGAATTTGTTTCCAGTGGGGGTTGGACTCCGCCAAGGCTGCCCTTTGTCACCGGTTCTGTTCATAATTTTTATGAATAGAACTTCTAGGCACAGCCAAGGTGTTGAGGGGTTCTGTTTTAACGGCCATAGGATTTCGTCTCTGCTTTTTGCAGATGGCGTTTTCCTTTAGGCTTCATAGAGCCGAGACCTCCAGCTCTTGCTGGAGCGATTCTCAGAGTGTGAAGCAACCGGGATGAGAATCAGCACCTCCAAGTGCGAGGCCATTGTTCTCAGCCAGAAAAGGGTGGAATGCACCCTCCGGGTCTGGAATGAGGACTTGCCCCAAGTGGAGGAGTTCAAGTATCTCATGGTCTTGTTCACGAGCAAGGGAAGGATGGAGCGGGAGTTTGACAGGCGGATCGGTGCAGTCTCTGCTGTAAAGTCATCCGTCATAGTGAAGAGGGAGCTGAGCCAGAAGGCAAAGCTCTCAATTTACCAGTCGATTTACATTCCTACTATCACCTGTATTCACAAGCTTTGGGTTGTGACTGGAAAAACAGGATTGCGAATACAAGCGGCTCAGATGAGCTTCCTTTGCAGGGTGGCAGGGCTCTCCCTTAGAGATAGGACGAGAAGTTCTGTCATTCGGAAGGAGCTCAGAGAAGGAGCTCCTTCGCTTTGAGACAAGCCAGTTGAGGTGTCTCGAGCATTTGACTAGAATGCCTCCCAAACTCCTCCCTGGTATGGTGTTTCAGGCATGTCCAACCAGGAAGAGACCTCGGGGGCCGACCCAGAACACGCTGGAGGGACTACATCTCTCGGCTTGTCTAGGAATGCCTTGGCGTCCCCCCGGAACTGGACCTCACTGCTTAGTCTGCTGACCCACGACCTGATCCAGGAACAAGCGGAAGAAGATTAATGAATTTATAATTTAACATTTAGATTTAGATTTAATATTTACATTCAGATTTAATATTTAGACTTAACATGTAGGTTTCAATTTGACATTTAGATTTATATTTAATAGTTAATTGTATTCTTTTTTTAGGTTTAAACATTTAGATTTAAAATTTAACATTTAACATTTAGATAATGAAGGGAATGTCACAAATTTGTTTCTGTGACATTCCCTGAGCTTGAGGTGCATAATTATATTAATGTAAAACCCCAACAAAAAACACATTAAAATGAGATTTTAAAACTGTGAATGCAAGGTGAATGTATTTTTTAATCATTATGGACACAGATCTCCCAGTGCAAACAGGTGCGGAGCAGAGCCGAGTGAAATGGTGGCTCTTTAAAGCAAAATAAGAAAAAAGTCTTTCAAACTCCCAGGTTACACATGAGCATGTTTATATTTTCATCTAGAGGTTTTACTTATATTTTCAGCTTCAATCTGCTAAAATCCATTTCACAGTTTGGAGTCTTATAAAGGCTGCCGTTTCTCTCACACAAGAGCACGAAAGGATGTGAATTTATCAGTTCATGTAAGGCAAGCTAATGGTGATTATAAGAGTATACAAATATTAAACTAACAAATCAGATACAAACTAGTAAATTTCTAACTAGACGCATATAGAAATCATGCATAATACCATTTAATACACCAAACAAGGGTCAGTTCCTGTATTGGAAGGAATAGTATCCCGCTCTATTCATTCATAAGCAAACTGGTTCCACATTGCTGATGAAGACACATAATAATCACATGACTTTTCACTACTTTTCACAGAACAATGTCGTCTCCCTGGATTTATTGCATTCTTTTTTAATCAAACAACACTGAGGCAGGTCAGCTGCGGCACTTCAGGAAATATCTCTGATACTTTGTGTAGCTAATGGCGTCTGGTCTGGTCTCTTCAGTTCCCTCATTCATTCATTCATTCATCTTCTGAACCGCTTATTCCTACTTAGGGTCGCGGGGAGGCTGGTGCTCATCTCAGCCGTCTCTGGGCGAGGTACACCCTGGACAGCTCGCCAGGCCATCGCAGGGCCATCAGTCACACAAACATTCACACTCACACTCACACCTATGGGTGATTTGGAACAGCCAATTAGCCTACCGTGCATGTTTTTGGACTGTGGAAGGAAACCGGAGCACCCAGAGGAAACCCACGCAAGCACAGGGAGAACATGCAAACCGCATGACATCTCTACACTTCATAAAGTGTGAATGTGTGA
>JAOUQZ010044852.1:0-11024 GCA_028564935.1 Neosilurus hyrtlii | reverse complement strand
TTTATTTATTTATTTATTTATTTATTTATTTAACTGTCCACACACCCTCAGGTAAATAATAATGTTAGTATATACTACACGGGAACATAAAAGCAATTTCAAACATGATCATTAGAGTGTGTTTTTACCATGACTTTGACAGGTGAGCTCTGTGCACACAAGCAAATAACCGAGTTTGAGGAAAGCAGAGCAGCGTCTGCTGTTTTAGGGCTAACAAATAACTTAAAAAGTCTCCCTGAATGTGTATAAGTTTATTGAAATAATAATCATGTTATGAAACGAAAATTTACTACATGGAAACGTAAGAATCGCATACTCTTTGCCAGCGTCTTTACAAACTTTAAGTTTTATTATATACTACATGGAAACCATTCAGGTGAGCTCTGTGCTAACCCTACTCTGCCGACTCTTCTGTTCATTCTAGAGTTAATCCATGAAACTTAAAAAAGTTAAAGTAATATGTATTTATTCATTTATTTATATATATATATATATATATATATATATATATCTAAAAAAAAAGGTTCCCATCATATGTGACTTTTTTTGTGGGAAAAATCCAAAAATGGCGGCACCCTGTCCAGCTGCGGATGCACGAGCTCGTGATAGTTATGGATATTGTTACCGAAATTCGCCATCTAGGATCGTAAATTCAGTCAGTACTCAGCAGAGTATGGTATATGATATATAAATACTGTCTATATTTCATATATCCATGTCAATTTCATATATTCATGTCAATTTCATATATTCATGCCGATCATTTTTCATCTCTTATACTGTAGCGAGCAGATGCAACGACATTTCGTTCTGTATACATCTGTATATCTTAATCAAATTAAGCTAAGTCTAAGTCTAATCCAGTGCAGTAAGACAAACACATTATAAGCGTATGTGTGGCTAGTGGGTGACACTCCTTTCTAATCTCACTGCTTAAGGTAGGCATATATGCCACACAGAAACATAAGGAAAGCAAACGAAATTATACCTTTTAAGGTATTTTTCATTTTAAAGCAATGATGCCACTTTCTCCGAGTGTCCATGACAAACTCCAAGTGCATCTAAGTGTTCAAGCTTTATCCACTCAGACTAATGTTTTTTTTTCACACACAAAAAATAACAGATTGTACCTATTCCCATGTAGTATATACTAAAGTATTTTATTTCTTTACTTCCTAGAGATGGCTGAAAATGTCAGATGATTTATAAGACAAATATATATTTCTAGCCATAAGTTAAATACAGCGTTTATAACATTTTGGATTGTATAGCTAACCAAAATGCTTGCTGTCTGTGAAATGTACAATATTTCTAAAGCTTTGGCTCTAGTTGTGATGATGACTACAGTCCTTCACTAATGTGTGTCATGCTGTTTTGAAGTGTCACCTTGCATGTTTGAAAGCATTTCCTTTCCTTTTCCCACCTGCTTTCATGTAGTGGAGTCACTTAATGAAGAGAGGACCTGACAGGAGTAATAATGAATAGATTCAGGTCTAAAAGGTATAAAAGTAATTTCACTAAATGCAGTTATGCTGAAAATTTGATGAAGCGTCAGATTGACGTAAAAGTGCACAAGTTTAAAAAGGGATAACTGGGTCTGATCTGCAGTGATGTAAAACACCGGGGAGATGCCTCTCATATCCTAATTTGCATTGCACTGTATTTAATACCATGGATGACATTTAACACTTACAGTACTAACTTTATTAATGATTATATCACACTAGTAGTTGATTACTCACTTAAGACTAACTCCTCCTGGAGACGTTTTTTTAAAGGTTAAACTTCCATTCAAAGAGTTTTAATCCACATGCATTGCTCTGACTTGAAAAAAAAATTATTTTCTTGTGTGCATGAATGAAGCATAAACTCCACTGAAATTACACACACTTCTATTGTACACTCCCATTCAAGTAGTGGTTTTCTGTCTAAAAATGAAGAGTGTGTGTGTTTTCATGGAACTTGGTCTGGTGTGTTTCAGTACAGTATGTGAACACACAGTCTATTATTAGTACCTGGATGATGTCTAAACATACAACGCTGCAAACTTCTTAACTTTGATGCTAGGTCTTGGCCCATTCGTGATTCCATCAGCTGTTTCCAGCGGGTTCCGCTATTCATATGTGGCCTCGAGTGCATTAAGCACCATTTTGGCCTAGGGCTATCTTCAGTGTTTACAGAAATGTGGCAGGTGACAGACAGGACTTTGTATCCAACGAAACCAGGAAGCATTAGAATAACTAAAGTGTAAAAATGTAGATGCGTGGCATTAAATAAACCATTTCAAGTTGAAAAAGGAATCATGTTATTTGAGGTAGTTTAATAGTCATTGTATAAATGACAGTGATCCCAAAAAGCAATACAGCGACCACTCAGGTAACAATAACGGAATAACGGAAGCTGCTGGAGGGAGTAGCTCAACCTGCCGGAAATACAGTAGACAAGGGAGTAGCTAAAACTGCTAGAAATAGCTGAGGGCGCAGCAGAAACCGCCAGAATATATTCGAGGGAGTAACAAAAACGAACAGAAATAACCGGAGGAGTAGCGGAAACCCCAGGAAATAGCCGAGGGAGTAGTGGAAACCGCCAGAAATAGCAGACAGAGTAGAGGAACCTGCTGGAAATAGCTGAGGGAGAAGCAGAAACCACTGGAAATATCCGAGGATGTAGCAGATACTGCCGGAAATAGTGGTCATCGTCACACTTCTAATCCTGTTACTGTTCCTCAACCAGTCAACTTGTTTCAAACTTTCACATAAACTTCCTTATATTATACTATTATTCACCTCCTATTTTAATTGTTGTATTAATTTCTTTCTATGAAGATTTCCTGGAGGAATTGACAATTTATCCTGACATAAAATAATACATTTTCTTATCGCCCAGCCTATTCACAATTATTGGCACCCCCGTATTCCATGTGTAGCTTTGCATTGCCATCATTACTGCCCCGAGTCTTCTCCTGAAACACCCAGTGACACTGAGGTCACAGAAAACACTCCAGACACTATAAAATATAAAACATGAAGAAGCTTCAGATATATTTGTATGGCAAATGTCAGTGGTGTCGTACTTGTCATATGATTTTATTTTTAAAAAATGATTTTTTTTTTTAATTATTCGAAGTAAATATGTTTTAGTTGGGTGTTGACATTTCTGGATATTAAAACCAGCTCCATGTTATACAGATTTGATTGACGAAGGGCTTGATTTATAAATGATGTTCTAAGAATAGAGGTGCATTTTTCAGCAAAGTGTTTTCTGACAATTAACCTGTAGTTTACTTTAATTATGTTGAATAAAGTCAGATTATTCAAGATGCACCATATTTGTTAGTCCGAAACTGTAATTGGGTCTTGGATTCCAGGCCGTTTTGCACGAATAGCATTCCCAGGATGCCCGGCTAAATCAGGCTCTGCAGCAGTGACCCGTTATCTCTTGTCTGTCTGAGCGTTAGTTCAGCAGGTCAGGACCGAGGTCTGTATCGCAGTCAGTTATTCCCTGAACAGGAAATAGCACGTTGGCGTTTTGTGTCCTTCACTGTGGTCTTCGGTATAAAGTTAGAGCCCCATAATGCAGGAAATGCAGATTGCAAAACCAACAGATGTTTCAAAAAATAGGCAGCTGATTTGGGTTGAAAATAAACATGTCCCAACAACAGCTGTTGAGGAACTAAATAAACCGACACAGACACCTGCACTGTCAGAACTGATTAAAACAGACAGTGTGTACAGGTACAGAGGTTATTGCTGCAATTAAAGTAGTTGCACTTTTTTATACAGAAGTTACACCAGCTGTAGTTCATCAGCCACAGCATGATCCATATCCAGTGTTTGCTTCTTTAATTTTGCATGAGAGATACAAAAGCTTTGTCTTAAAAATCCGCCTCATACTGCTTCTGCTTTACCCGTGTGGTTTAGGAGATTTACTGTACAGCAGAATATAAAACTGAATTTCACCACCATGTAGCTGGATGCTGAAACATTATATTTTAAAGACCTCAAAACTAGAGAATGCATGTATAGAGGTATTAAGAATTGGGCATGTGTTTTTTTATATATTATAATTTTTTATATATAGTATTTAATTCATATTTACTGAGTTTAAATAGGTGGAATAACATCAGACAAGTTGGATGTTGCCCAAGTTCCTGATATCTCAAATTCTGAGTTGAATGAGCGTCCCATTGCGCTCTCATCACAACTTTAACTGCAGAAAGTTTTTCAGAGTTATGGGTACAGTGGATTACAGCAAAAAAGAAAGAAAGAAAAAACAGCCTGGTGAGGAAACAGCTGCTATAACATACAGAACCAGTCAAAATACTTGGCACACCTACTCATTCTAACTGAAGTTGAAGGTGTGTCCAAACTTTTGAATGATACTTTATATAACTACATATAGAGGGCACTCTGAGCTTTAACATATCTGAATTGGGCAAAAATGTACAAATATATGGGGGATATTATCTCAAGTTTGATGAAAAAAATAATTTCTTTTAGCTAACTGGGTTATCTAATGCTGGCCATGTCTCTCACTGTCTGTGGTGAGAGGCATGTAAAAAAACCATCGCTGATTTTCGTTAAGAGTAGCTGCATAGCTGTCCGCGTGTTTCTGCCCTGCGATGGCCTGGTGAGCTGTCGAGGGTGTACTCTGCCCTCGCCCAGATAGCCGATGGTCCGATAGTGAATCGGAGCTTCGTAGTCATGGAATATGGCATTGATGGTTGTCCACTCGTCGCTGAGTTGATGCTAAGTTGGCTGTTATGTATCACCAAGATACATGATGATTGTTAAGGACGGTAAAGCTTGTTAGCACATAATGTAATAAATAAACAAAAGTCGCAAAGATCTTATGGGGAACTCTGCTGTCATGCAGTGCCTAAATCGATATATATTAATAATAATAATAATAATAATAATATGTATCATTATCATTATTATTATTCATCTTGTTGTTGTTATTATTGAAGTCACAGTAAGTGAACTTTAGTTCCTGGTTCTTGTGACAGTTTGATGAGCTAACACATCACCGTTTGAGACTTTGAGCTTGTTGCTGCTGTAATTGGACTTCACACTCTTCTGTAGCTAACTCTTTAAATTTATTGAATTTATTGCTGATTAAATGTGTGTGAAATACAGTCTGAAAGGCAATGTTTTTTTGTGTGTGTGCTCGTGTGTGTATGTGTTTGTGTCCAGATGGGCAAGTTGTCAAAAAACAAGAAGAAGAAGTTGAAGCGGAAGGCAAAGCGGCAGCAGCGGCTGCTTGATGAGAGGTTGGAGGACCTACAGAAGATGGAAGAGATGGATGGACTCGCTGCACCTGACAGTTGCAGAAACGCACGGACGCTCTGGAAGCTGAGTGAAGCCAGGGATGAGACCGAAACAAACACACAGAGTGAGAAATGTACAAACAGGAAATGGGTTACACACAGACAACCTGCATATGAGAGTGATGATGGGGTGTCGTCATATTTTTGGGCAGTGATGGGAAAGAGTATGTTTTAACCATTAAATGTGCGTTTATGATAGTAATAGGACCAAAACACTATATAAGTGTCCATACATGGCAATAGGTTCTTTATAAATAAATATCTTTAAAAAAATAAATAAATAAATAAAAACTTTAGAAAAAAAGTAACATTTAATTTCTGTTCATTTGTGAATGAAGCTGAGAGAGAATATCTCCCCCAGATCTTGGTGTTGGTCTGAACAACAAACCACAAAGCATTCAGAGTAATGTGACGAGATTCCTTGATGATCTTTTATTTCCTTCCGTAAAGATATTTTACTCATGCTCTTCCCCCTACGTCTCTTTCTTTCTCTGTGCCAGTGAACAGTAACGGGTATCACACACCAGGCACGAAGGGTAGTCCAGAGTCCGGATCATCGTGGTGTGAGGAGGGATATAATGGCTATGGGCCTCTACGCTTCTCCAGTCCTGGCTCTGCTCTCTCCGGCACGTCGAGCTCCATACTGTCTGCTACCTCGGAATCTGCACTTTCTACACTTTCTGGATACTCCACAGAGAGGGACAGCCAGAGATCCGCCTTCTCTCCCAACAGTCAGTCTTCCAGAGTTCACATTTCTGAGTTGAATTCTCCTTGAATTAAATTAAAATATAATTAGAATATTTATTCATTTAGTCCTGCAATGGCATGGCAAGCTGTCCGGGGTGTGCACTGCCCTCGGCCAGAGTCAGCTGAGATGGGCGCCAGCCTTCCCGCGACCCTGATTAGGATTAATCGGTTCAGAAAATGAAAGAAAGAATGAATATTTATTAATTTAACTCACTGAGACCTAATAGAGTTTTTTTGAGCTGAATGTGTTAGATACTCTAGTTACAATACAAAATCAAGCAAAAACAAAAAACTCAAACCTGCTTGTTTCTGTTGATGAAGTAACTGAATACCCGGTGTTTATGGTTGCAGCGTTCAGTGCCGCAGATTTCCTGGTGAACCCACTCGAGCCACAAAATGCAGATAAAATCTGCATCAAGATCGCAGACCTGGGCAACGCCTGCTGGGTGGTAAGTGTTCACTGATCTTATCATTCAGCCCCCGCCTTGAGCGCTGAACATTCATCACAGTCCGGGGCAGACAGGCCCACAGGCATCGCAGCAAAAAGATCATTATAAAAGAAAACCTTATGTTCTAATGTGAAGGAGAGAGTTTGACTGTGCTGTAATGAATGAATCCGTGACAGATCGAGGCTGATTCTTCTAATTTAAACCTTATGATGATTTTAATGCTGTCGTGCTCTGAGCAAAGCAGTGTGGTGGTAATAGTTTTAATTGGGTTTCACACTGTGGAAGATTTGTCACTGCAGTGGCAACAACATGGCTTAATGAGATATGTGGTGTAGATGTAACTTCCCACACATCAGTGTGTAGGATCATGCGACGCTAACATGTTTAAGAACACTGTGTGTCTAATATACGGACCTGGATCTGTTTAAAAAAATCCCTAAAGTCATTAAAACAAAGTTTAAAACCAGCTTTAGACTCATTTTACACTTTGATGTTAAATTCCATATTTGCATCACATACCGTATTTGCATAACATACCGTATTTGGTGGTTTCCTCCCATAGTCCAAAAACTTGCACAGTAGACTAATTGGCTGTTCCAAATTGCCCCTAGATGTGAGTGTGAATGGTTGTGTGTGTGTGCTGGCCCTGAGATGGCCTGGCGAGCTGTCCAGGGTGTACCTTACCTTCACCCAGACCTTACCTTCACCGGCTGAGATGGGTGCCAGCCTCCCTTACGCGGCTTACGAATGAATGAATGCATGAATGTAAATTGATAGGATAGCAGTGTTTCTTGAAAACTAAAGGTAATTATTGGCAAATCACTGTAGTGTTTAGAGGAATTAAGCACTTCAGCACATTGATATAGGAGAACGGTCTGCTTTTTGGCGGCATCAGGCAACCATCTCACTGTGGATTATTTTCACAGTGAGCAGTGAATGACTAATTTATTAGCTTCCTCTAGTGCCATCCATGTTTCTTCAATTAATGGCTTGTTCTCTAATTAATTTATTTCCAAACTAGCATGGATCTTGTAAACAAATACAGATACGCCTCACTACTCAGAGTGTAATGTGTCCTGGCTCAGACGCAGCACCGCTGCTCTCCTTTTCTCCGCAGCACAAGCACTTTACAGAGGACATTCAGACGCGTCAGTATCGAGCAGTGGAGGTGCTGATAGGGGCCGAGTACGGTCCTCCAGCCGATATTTGGAGCACAGCGTGTATGGTAAGATATTGGTTTAACAGCATGAATCTGAAGGGGGAAAAAGATGTTAAACATTCCTGAGATGCTAACTAGCTAAACATGAATGCTGCTAACTGCAGAGTAAAGTGCAGGATAAACAACAGGTTAATAATAACGAACTTATTCTAATATTGCTAAGGTCTCCCATAGCCAGTTAATTCATACGAATCATGGGTATCCACCTCCACTCCACTTAAGTTAGCTCCGTGCCTCTCAAGTATTCCCATGGAAGTGGCAAAAATCCTTATGGAAAAAAGGAAGGTTGACCTCCAGAAGGCAAAAAATCTTCTACCAATGCTTATCTTCTTGCTTCTGTAGTAACAACTTGCACAGGGTTTGTACGGTGACTGCCTATAATTGGAGTCTTTTAGTTTACATTTATGGAAGGAGTCTCCACCGTCAGCCTGTTCTACCTGTCGTAAATAAAGCTGTAACTTGAAGCAAAATGAAAGGAACACCTACGGAACTTTCCTGTTTTACAGAAAATATGTATAATTTCATCATCATGTGGTTTTTACTTACATTTTCAAAGTTGCAGTCTGATAAAATCCCTTCGATAATTTGCATTAGCCTGCTTTAAAAGGCAGCTGTTTGTGGTCTATTTCACTCTTGCAAGTGCACAAAATCGTGAGAATAGAACGTGGATGTGTCAGTTATATAAGGAAGGATAGTGGCAAATATACACATTATACTCCATTATATTCACATACAACATATAGGCTTCTGCTCGTATACACGTATGCATGGAAAATACCTCAATGCTTTCTAATGCAAACACTTGCGTGTTTACTGTCGCTTCCAAGTTTGGAGTGTTCCACTTTTCGCAGTACAATGGCGCCCCCCTGTGTGAGCATTTGTTACTCATTTTTATTTTATTTTTTCCATGAAGAAGTGTTTGACACAGTATAGTGTATATAGCATGTTTTTATAGGAACAGACACAAACTATGCATGCAAGATTTTATTAAGTTTGGGTTTAATTCCACTTTAATACTCTCTGACACTCTGAAGTCTTATAAGCCTCAACGCCGGGTGGTATTTTGCAGGCATTTGAGTTGGCTACAGGAGACTATCTCTTTGAGCCTCATTCAGGGGAAGACTATACTCGGGATGAAGGTCAGTGCTCTGGTTTCCTTTAAAAAAAATAATAAAAACTCCATTCCTTTTCATCCTGGTCTTCTAAATTGTGTGCATTTTTGTTTTCTGTTTGTTCGTAGATCACTTGGCTCATGTCATTGAGCTCTTGGGTCCCATCCCGACTCATTTCGCTCTTTCAGGCAGATATTCCCGAGAGTACTTCAACCGCAGAGGTAAGGTAACACTCACAATCGTTCTAAGCAGCTTCTATCTAAGCTTCTATGCAGTTCCTCTGTTTGTAGAACTTTCCGTTTGTTAGTTCTTGCATTATATGCTTTGTTGCTTCTGTAGTTGGTTCCAGGCTCGCTTTCCTTTGTGAGCGATATTACAGTGAAGTGAGGGTTTGGGTTCATTGGCCGAAGTGTAATATTTCGCCTGTCACATTTATCATAGTTTATTCTCCAGTCAGTGATTGAGTTGCAGTGTGGTAGGGTTCAGGGCCCGTGAGCCGAGCAGCCTAATTTCTCTAGAGCTCAATGAATGAGCTTACCCAATAACTGTGGCGCTCTCCTGACTTGACCGCTCCATATCACTCCAATCCCAGTCATATCACAAACCAGTGGTGTGTGATTTCTGATCCGGTCATTGTGTAGCTGTCATAAATCTGAGTGTAGATATTTTTAGCATTAGTGACATGCTTCAATGTTTTTTAATCTTATAATGCCCAAGAGGAAGAGAAACCTGTTTATACTTTACTCTTATAGAAACCTGGTTGCGAAGTTCTGTAAAATTCTGTAGAATTTATTGATTAATTGAATGAAAAAGGGTATTATTTTCTAAGACTTATTGCCTTAACATATCCACATTAGAATTATTAAATAATTTTCTGACCGCTTATTCCTAATTAGGGTCGCGGGGAGGCTGGCGCCCATCTCAGCCAACTCTGGGCGAGGGCAGGGTACACCCTGGACAGCTCGCCAGGCCATCGCAGGGCCACATTGGAATTGTTTTTAATTAATTAAAGGACATGTCTTAAGCTTTTTATTTACTACGATTACGAGCATAAAGTGATAACAATGTTAGTACTAGAGTGCACCCGGGTCGTACTGCACTCACATTGTTTCCCTTAATGAACCAGGGCATTTTAAACTTCCCGCTCTCCGAATGCTCCGAAAACGCTCTCTTCGGCGTTTTCCGCCGAAACTGACTGCTGACGTCACTTACAGAAAACACTTCAGTGCGGAAGCGATTCATTCGAAATGGTGAGATCTTGCGTTGTTTGCGGGTTTAGCAATAACTACTTGGAGAACAGTTACAACCCCGACCGAGTCGTCTCTCTCCATCGGTGGCCGACTGACCCTGTAATATCCGCGAAGTGGAAACGATTTGTGGAATCCATGAGGAAAAGCAGTACCCAGTATTCGCCCCGTGTGTGTATAATACACACACATTACATGTACTAATACTATTACTAGCACAGTGCTAATGTAGCCTGTGGTTTTGTTGTGTTGGTTGGACTGATTAATGAATAATGCTAACGTTAATTGCTTGTGATTAATTCCAGACAGAACATAGAAATAAAACTTACCAGTCAATATTGTTGGCACGATAAATTGTTTAATCCCCATCGACACTTTTATCACTGTCCAATGTAAGTAAGTTGGGGGCTGAATAATTGTTTAAGTCTTGCTAATTGTTTAAGATTGTGGAATCTACGTCACATTGTCACGTGACCAACTTAGGCTCCGATGTGAGCGTACTTGGGAATGTTCGGAAAACACTGAAGTTTCTCAGCTGGATTTAATAACCACATTATGTATCGGTCAAAAAAAGCCGTGGATGTATTTATATATGCCGCCCATACAATTTACACGAATTTGCATCGTTAATTAAGACATGTCCTTTAATGAGTGTTTCCCTATAAGGCCAAATCGAAAGACATGCAGCGGAGTCCTTTGTAAGTTGTAAATGTAAGTTTAAACCACCAGATGATGAAAATAAACATATGTTCATGGGTTGTTTTTTTTTTTTTTTTTGGGGGATTTTTTTCCGCAATTTTTCACACGACCACCACTGACCAGGGAGGGGCGTAAGCAAGCACATGCCCCCTCCGTGACATGCGATGCTACCACCCGCCTCTTTTCGAACTGCTGCGCATGCGTATTTGGGGGCGGCCTAAC
>JAOUQZ010044851.1:0-11025 GCA_028564935.1 Neosilurus hyrtlii | reverse complement strand
CTTTTCACATCATCACACACTTGTCACTTTATTACACACTCTACCTCATTACACCACTTTACCTCATCACACATTCTACACCTTATCATACACTCTTCATACACTCTTTACCTCATTACATTCTTCACCTCATCACACTCTTCACCTCATTACACACTCTTCACACACTCTTAACCTCATCTCATGCTCTTCACATTCCCTTCACCTCACCATACTTTTTACCTCATCACACACTCTTCACCTGATCTCATGCTCTTCACCTCATCACGCTCTTCACCTCATCACACACTCTTCACCTCATCACGCTCTCTTCACCTTATGCCACAATCTTCACCTGATCTCATGCTCTTCACCTCATCACACACTCTTCACCTCATCACGCTCTCTTCACCTTATGCCACAATCTTCACCTTATCTCATGCTCTTCACCTCATCACACACTCTTTACCTCATCACACACTCTTCACCTCATCACGCTCTTTACCTCATCACACACTCTTTACCTTTACCTTTATACTCCTTTCACCTCATCACAAGATTTTCACCTCATCACATACTCTTCACCTCATCACACATACTTTACCTCATCACACACTCTCCATCTCATCTCATGCTCTTCAAACTTTTCACCTCATCACACACTTTTCATCTCATCACACACGCTTCACCTCATCATGCACACTTCACCTCCTCACACATACTTTACCTCATTACACTCTATACCTCATTGCACACACTACCTCATCACACACTTTTCACATCATCACACACTTGTCACTTTATTACACACTCTACCTCATTACACCACTTTACCTCATCACACATTCTTCACCTTATCATACACTCTTCATACACTCTTTACCTCATTACATTCTTCACCTCATCACACTCTTCACCTTATTAAACACTCTTCACCTCATCACACACTCTTAACCTCATCACACTTTTTACCTCATCACACACTCTTTACCTCATCACACACTCTTCACTTCATCTGATGCTCTTCACAAGATTTTTACCTCATCACACACTCTACTTCATGACACACTCTTCACTTCATCTGATGCTCTTCACAAGATTTTCACCTCATCACACACTCTCCACCTCATCTCATGCTCTTCACACTTTTTTCACCTCATTACACACGCTTCACCTTATCATGCACACTTTACCTCATCACACTTTTTACCTCGTCATACACTCTTTGCCTCATTGCACACACTCTACCTCATCACACACTCTACATGTCATCACACACTCATCACTTTATTACACACTTCTTACCTCATCACACCACGTTACCTAATCACACACTCTTCATACACTCTTCACTTCACCTCATCACGCATTACCTCATCACACTCTTTACACACACTCTACCTCACCACACACTTTGTCGTTACACACTCTTCACATATTCTTCATCTCTTCACACACTTTCTCATCACACACTTCATCTCATCACCCACTCTTTACCATATCACACACTACCTCATCACACATTCTTTATCTTATCACACATTCTTTACCTCATCACACACATTTTACCTCACCACACACTCTTCACATATTCTTTCCCTCATCACGCACACTTTACCTCATTGCACACTCTTCACATATTCATCTCATCACACACTCTTTCTCATCACACACTTCATCTAATCACAGCCTCTTCACCTCATCACACTTCACCTTGTTTATCACCTTGTATTCATCACACCCTTGTCACTTTATCACACTGTTTACCGCATCACACACTTGTCACATTATCACACACTCTTCTCCTCATCACACATACTTTACCTCATCACACACACTTTACCTCATCACACACACTTTACCTCATCACACACTTCAAATATTCTTCACCTCATCACACACTTCATCTCATCACACACTCTTAAACATATCACACACTACCTCATTACAGCCTATTTACCTTATCACACACACGTCACCTCATCACACACACGTCACCTCATCACACCACTTCACCTAATCACACACTCTTCACAAAATCTTCACCTTATCACACACACTTTACCTCATCACACAATCTTCACAAAATCTTCACCCCGTCACACACACCCTTTACCTCATCACACCACTTTACCTAATCAGTCTTCACAAAATCTTCACCTAATCACACAGACACACTTTACCTCATCACACACTTCACAAAATCTTCACCTCATCACACGCTCTTTATCTCATCACACACTTTACCTCATCACACAATTTTCACAATCATTACCTTCTCTTACACACTTTATCTCATCACACAATCTTCACCACATCATACATTCACATCACACCACTTTACCTCATCACACAAACTTTATACTGACTTCACCTCATCACAGCACTCTTCACCTCATCACACACTGTTCACCCAATTACAAGCTCTTCACACACTCTTCATACACTCTTCCCCTCATCATATACACTTTACCTCACCACACTCTTCACATAATCTTCACTTCATTACACATTCTTTATCTCATCACACACGCTCCACCTCATCACACTTTTTACCTCATCACACACTCCTTGCCTCATCTCACACACTTTACCTCATCACACACTCTTCACATAATCTTCACCTCATCACACACTCTTTATCTCATCACACACTCTTTTTCTCATCACATACACTTTACTTTATCACACACTCTTCACCTCATCACACACACTTTACCTCATCACACACTTCTCACACTCTTCACCTCATCACACACTGTTCACCCAATTACAAGCTCTTCACACACTATTCATACACTCTTCCCCTCATCACATACACTTTACCTCACCACACTCTTCACATAATCTTCTCTTCATTACACATTCTTTATCTCATCACACACGCTTCACCTCATCACACTTTTTACCTCATCACACACTCTTTGCCTCATCTCACACACTCTTTATCTCATCACACACTCTTCACATAATCTTTACCTCATCACACACTCTTCACCTCATCACACACTCTTCACCTCATCAACCACTTCTCACACTCTTCACCTCACCACACACTTCATCTCATCGCATACAGTTTACCTCATCACACACTCTTCACCTCAACACACAATCTTTACCTCATTGCACACACTTTCCATTTCCCAGATACTTGGGGGAAATGGGTCATTTGTAAAGGCACCGTACATAACTAATTTGTTTCGACTATCAGTAACATTAAATATATTTACTGTATAAACGGATTAAAAATGCATGACTTCTTGTTTTTTAAATAATTGTTGTCATGGTAACTCCTTCAGGAGTGTGATATTCAGGGGAAATAATCCACCTCAGGTTGTAACAGTATCTTTTCTTCATGCCAGGAACCTCAGAAGTTTGTTTATTTACATTTTTTATTCTTGACCTGTTGGTGTCTTTATGTAGAATTGGACCTGCTACCGTTTTTGGTCACCTTCCTGCTCAGCTTCTGGGAGGTGCAGTACGGCATCGTGGGAGGTGTCGTTGTCTCAGGGTTCATGCTGCTCTACCTGACAGCCAGACCTGAATTGAAGGTAAAGACGTGACTGTATGTATTTTAGAAGGTTATCATGTTAACATGAATTAATTGCTGATGTGTTTTAAACAAAGTATTAATGTTAAGTGTGTAGGTTTAGTGTGTAAGGTGAGTATTTATGCTCTGTCAGACATGGTGTTAAGTACCTACTACCTGATCTTCCTGTAGTATGTTCTATAAGTGAGTACTAAGAGAGCAATTCGGATGTGATTCGATGAGTTCAACAAATGCATATTCCCACGTATGGTGTGAAAATTAGAAAAAAAAGTATTTTCTTTTGGGAATTTTTTTCTTCTTTGGTTATTCGAAAGCTCTTGATGAATTTATGGTATAGTTTCCAGATGTTGTAAGTACTTTTTTGTGGTTTAATAGTTTAGAAGTAAAGGTATTCAGGTGCAGTCTTTATGTTGCTTCAGTTGCATAATTATCCTGCCGTGACTCTCAAAGAGGTGAACTGGCTCTGCAGGTAAAGGACCATGGTGTGCTGGTGATGGAGTTGGCGAGTGGACTCCATTTTCCTGCTATAGAGCACTTCAGTGATGTCTTGCACGCTCACGCATTACATGGTGATACACACGTACACACACATACATGTACACACACTGAACACACACCTGTACGAAATGGTCTGAGACATGCATATGTAAATCTCTCTCTCTCTCTCTCTCTTTCTCTGTGTGTGCGTGTGTATGTGTGTGACTGCAGTATCTCCTCCTCGCTGTGTTCTGTTAGACTGCCAGCATGTCAGTACTATAGATTACACAGTGGTGAATGAATTACGAGATCTTTTGAAGCAGTTTAAGCTGCACAGCGTCTCTCTAGTCTTCTCGAGCCTGAAGGTAAACAGGATCTGATGCAGTCTTTTCCTTCATCTTCTCTTCTAAAGTAAAACTCATTATGCTCCTTGAAAATTTTTCAGTTACATTTCTTAGAGTAATTACGGTAGCCCTGCTATTTCAGTTATTACGAATATTAAATGGACACGCTGGTGTTTCCCCAGTGTTCGGTGTTGGAAATTTTATTAGCAGCTGATCTTCCGGGGTTCAAATACTCTGACAGCATGGAGGCGGGACTACAGATCCTGAACACCAACCCTGATTTTGACTGACACATCTCTCCTCTGATCAGCAAGACCAGTGACTCATAACAAGGCTTTCAGCTAATTACAGGATACCTCGAGTGAAACCCACTGCGCACACACACACAACCGCACACAACCACACACACACACACACACACACACACACACACACACACACACACACACACACACACACACACACAAACAAGCACACAGTCTCAACACATTTTTTTAATAAATTTTTTTTTTCAATACACTGACCTCCAAACTGAATCATTTTGCACAAACGAATGTATCCCATAATATATTTTTGAAGATGCATTACATGTTTTTCTTTTGGGAAATTTTTTAAATTAGAAGTACTATTCTGAAAATTAGCTGACTTGCTAGCTAGCATAGAGCTCAAAGAAATCTAAACAGCACACAGCTCATGTAGGGTTTTTAGGAAAAAATATATTTCTAATAAATGTTGAATTAAGCACTACTGCATCACACGGTGCAGCAACTTCTGTTAGCATGCTAGCATAACGTCAGGTGGCTAGGACAGTAATGTTGTTGGGTAGTTATCTGAAAATTCCATTTGTATGTACTTGTACTTTGTATGTACTTGTACTTGTACTAGTCATCAAGAATGAATTTAGCTGTATTTTATTAAGTGGAATTTTAGCATTATGTGCCCTGTTTATGAAAAATCCCAGGAAGAAACAGGAGTTTTTCTTTATAATTTTTAATAGAATCCACAATTTAATGCTCTTAAAACACTGCGGAAAATATTCACCTGTTAGTCCCGTAACTCTCCTTCTTTCTTTCTGTGTATGAGAAAATGTTGTAGAATATAAACGTAAATGGTTTTACTTTAAAACTGAATGTTGTTCAGCCATTTTAGATCAAACTGACTTCACCTCGATTACTTTTAAGCTGATGTTGATTTCACTTGAACCAGAAATCATTTGTTACTTTAAACGTTTATCACTGTTGTGTGTTCATGACCAAGTTCAGGAGATTTTCTGGAATTAAAAAATAATTTAAAAGTGATTTGGTGTATATAAATGACTGTAAAAACATGATTATTTTTCTGTCAAGGTGTGAAGTTGGGAGCTGGCGTTTTTGGCAGTAGACACTAAAGTTCAAGTCAGTTACATGTTTGGTAGCCACGCCCCCCTTTCCAATACTGAGGGCCAGCACGTCACAGAACACCTTCACTGCAGCTGAAGTAACAGCAGGAGGACTTTGTTCTTAAGTCTGATTTGTGGTGTGTTTGCTCTGGTGTTTGTACTGTACAGTACTGTTTGGACTTAAAGTAACCCTCTGATGGTACTGAATATTATGTGGTATCAGCAGTATTCGAAAAAGATTTATTCTAATCTTTACAGCTTCTTAAATATAAACATTCCCATTTTTGCCTCGACAAAAGTCTTGTCGCAGAAATTTAATTTTACTTTCAAGACAATATTTACTACAGAACAATAATCAAATGGCCCTGTTTATAACTAAATATATAATACTGTCGAAAATATAACATCATATTGAAAAATTAAAAGCATCACTCGAGGTCAGTAGTGCCTCTGCATGCATAGCCATGATGGTACCAGACTCCCATTTTAAATTATCATATTAAAAGGATCAGACACCTTCAAGATCTATAAATTACAAAAAATAAAAATATCTAAGTGCTTCTAAAAATTGTTGAGGCCCAAGACACTTGTAATCCATTTTTATTACACAAATAAGCTTTTTTTAAAGGGCGGTTCCTTCATTAAATCCTTCATAAAACTGTGTTATCAACCCTATGGTCAGAAATCTGAGCCCCCTGTAGGTCTGGAACATAACGGAAAGCAACAATCTGGTGATTTTTGCGTCTGGTAATGTTCCCACCCCTTTTACATAGCTTTGTGATCCCTATGTACTGGAGGTGACCTTAAACCATGATGTTTTACTTTCATACATGACTGGCTCTTTTGTGAACTCTGGGTCCAGCAATTTTCTAGATGATCAGTAACAACACTGGTGGCAGATCGATATGATATTGAATTAATAATTTGTCTCAAATAGCATTTTTCTCTCCATGTTTTTGCTAATAGCAGTTTCCACGTGTTCGGGCCTTGGTGAGCATGTTCTAGCTGTGTCTTGTTCAGGACCTGGATGGTGTAAGGTGTCCATTGTAAGAAATATGTTGTAGAGTTGATGCTGAAGCAGACAATGCTAGCTATGAGTCCTAATGGAGCTTTTGAGGGAGTCATCAGGAGGAACTTTTGAGCAGCCTGTAGTTTTGTGGATAGTTTTCCTTGCATGACCGAGCTTACCTATGTGTACCAAGGGGGTCTGGAATTTCTTACTACTGCTTACAAATTATTTTCATTTGCTTTTAGGAGATCTTGAAAGTTTCTACAGTTTTTGCAAAAAGATTTTATAAATTGCCTGAAAACTGCTTTAATACCTACAATATATTTTATTATATTTAGTTACGCAGCACCTGATTACTTTGAACCAGATTTTTATGTTACATGATTGCGACAAGTCTTTTGTCCAGCCTAGAATGGATATGTTTGTCTTTTATTAGCTGTAAAAAGTATAAATAAATGTACAATTTCCTGTTGCTTTCACTAAACACTCTGTACACCTGTAGGATTAATGTAAGGCAGAGTTGGTTAAAATCAGTTAATAGGTTTGTGAGATATGGGTTTTTATTCATGAATGTCCACATGTGCGACAAGACTTTTGTCAATGACTGTAACATTCAGACGTCTTTAGTTCGGAATATAGCCAGTGACAGTCGAATAAATCTAATGTTGTTAAGTAGCAGTTAGCTAATGTTACATAATGCTAGTAACTAAAAGGTAAGATTAGCTTGCATGTGTAGCTTGGACCCCATCTGAGGCACCTAAGGTTGTTTAACATCTGCTCAGGATGTTTTATTGAGTCTGTTGTGGCCAGCGTGTTTCTATGCTGGGGCAGCAGGCTGAGGGTTGCAGACGCAAACAGACTGAACACTGATCCACAAGGCCAGTAACGTTGTGGGGATGGAGCTGGACTCTAACAGTAGTGTCAGAAGGGTGACTGTTGTCCAAAATAAGGACAATACTGAACATACCTCCCACCTGCTTAACAATCTGCTGATCAGTCACAGGAGCACGTTCAGTAAGAGACTGATACCACCTAAATGTACCACTGAATGACACAGGAAATCATTTCTACCCGCGGCCACTAAACTGTACAACTCCTCCATATAGCAACAACATCCACTGTTATACATTTACATTCTACTGTTTATCATATTGATAATACTGCACATATTACTCACTAACAGGATTCATTCTCTATATATATATATATATATATATAGTAAGTATAAAATATTTATAGCTATACGTGTACATGTAAAAGTGTGTATGTGAATATAAAAGTATCACTAGTATCACAGCAGCTGCTTATAATTCATTCATTCCTTCATTTTCTGTATCGCTTATTCCTAATTAGGGTCGCAGGGAGGCTGGCGCCCATCTCAGCCGACTCTGGGCGAGGGCGGGGTACACCCCGGGACAGCTTGCCAGGCCATCGCCGGGCCACCAGTCACACAACCATTCATACTCACACTCACACCTAGGGGTGATTTGGAACATCCAGTTAGCCTACTGTGCATGTTTTTGGACTGTGGGAGGAAACCGGAGTATAAGCCCGCTGCTTATAATTTAAAACACAAAATAAATATTGACTTGAAAAACAGTGACTCAAAAATTAAAGCCAACTGTTCATCCCCCTTGATGTCAGTACTTTGTAGCACCACCTTTTGTGGCAATTACGCAATTACTGCTGTAAGTCGCTTTGGATAAGTCTGTATGAGCTTGCCTCATCTTGTCACTGGGATTTTTGCCTTTCCTCGAGACAACTGCTCCAGCTCCTTCATGTTGGATGGTTTCCACTTCTGAACAGCAATCTACAAGTCTGACCACAGATTCTAAATTGGATTGAGGGCTGGGCTTTCACTAGGGCATTCACATTTAAATGTTTCCCCTTAAACCACTCGAGTGTGGCTTTAGCAGTATGCTCCGGGTCATTGTCCTGCTGGAGGGTGAACCTCTGTCCCAGTCGCAAATCACAGGCAGAATGAAACAGGTTTTGCTCAAAAATATTCCTGTGTTTAGCACTATCCATCTTTCCCTCTCCTAGTCCCTGCTGCTGAAAAACATCCCCTCAGCATGATTCTGCCACCACCATGTTTCACTGTGGGGATGGTGTTCTTGGGGTGATGGGATGTGTTGGGTTTGTGCCAGACATAATGTTTTCCTTGGTGGCCGAAAAGTAAATTTTTAGTCTCATCTGACCAGAGCACCTTCCTCCAGACATTTGAAGAGTCGCCCATGTGCCTTTCTCAAAATATGCCTTCTTATTTTTAACACTAAGTAATGTCACAGGCATCAGTAGTGTCCTAAAGAGAGGCTAACCACGATGCCTGGCTGAAAAAAGATGGCACCGCTGTGTTTGGTACTCTGTCTTCATCTGCTTAGTTTGCTATGGATTATTATGTTTATCCTTGCTACAAGGTGCGCAACTATCAACCCGGAGATCAAAGTTCGAATCCGGACCCCATGAGTGGGAGTCCATGGGAGTTAATTGACCGAGCTCTCACGGGAGGGAGGGAGGGATGGCATACGCTCACTTCCCTGTCACTCACAGCAATCACCAGCCAATTATGGGCATCTGTGAGCTCATTCGTACTAGGGGGCGGATATCGCTTTTCCTCCGAGTGTGTTAGGCTGCCCCCAAATACGCATTGCATATCACGGAGGGGGCGTGTGCATGCTAACGCCCCTCCCTGGTCGGTGGTGGTTTATCCTTGTTGTCATTCGCAATGTGTTATCACTACTTATGTATGATCGCCTGACACTAATACAAATATGCAACATGACCAAGCAATCAACATGACCAGCACATCCAAGCAACTTGCTGGATGTGCTGAAAATGGACATTCAAACCCACCACCGCCATTCCTAGCTCCTGTGCCTGCCAATCTGTGGTGTCCTGTTTGTGTGTTGCCTCTCAACAAGAAGCACAGGAGAAGTGGAAAGAGAGGCGGCGTGCGCGTCAAAGCTTACCTAGTATCTAGTTCTTCCAACATGGGTGATCCAGGCTGCTTTAAGGAAATATACACAGAATACGGAGGATTGATCTATCGATCATATCGATGGCTCCATTCGTCTCTCCCAGACACTGGCTGCCCGCTTCCTTGTCACCGGCCTGGGCGAATCCAGCAGCAGGTCTGCGTGAAGGAGAATCTCCGCACCCTCATTCGTGCTGCTCCTCGGCAGACTGTGAGCTTCATGGCTGATTTGTGCAGCCCTGTGTTCTATCTGCTTTTTCTTTCTAAAGTTCTGGAAAAGCTACAGTCATTTTTGGATCAATACCACATATTCAAAAAATTCCAATCTGGTTTCAAAGCATGCCACAGCACGGCAGTAGTCTGCACTACTGTAAGTACAGAACAACATCCTGCTTGGACACTAATAAACCTGCGCTGCAGGTAATGCTGGACCTTACTGCAGCATTTCACACAGTGGACCATTCCATCCTCCTGACCCGCCTGGGCCAGCATGTGGGCCTTCAGGGACCAGTGCTGCATTGTTTCAGATTATACCTAGTGGAAAGAACTTTCTCCATAGTAATCAATGATTTTTCCCACTCTCCAGCTCCACTGTCCTCTGGTGTGCCACAGGGTTCCATTCTGGGCCCTGTTTTATTGTCCTTGAACATGCTACCCTTATGTTCTGTTATATCCCGTCATAATAATGTCTCATTCCATCTGTATGCAGACAATCTACAAATCTATCTGCCAGTTGCCCAGAACTCCCCAGACTCTCCAGTTTTTGTGGCTGTCACAAAATGTCCTACGCCTGAACGAGTCAAAGACTGAATTCATCCTTTTTGGTGCCTCCAGCTCAGCAAACACGGCTTCAGATCTCACACCTCTGCCTATCCACCTCAACCATGCAGTTAGGAATCTTGGAGTGACTTTAGAGAGTAATCTCAAACTCAATAAACAAATAGACTCTGTAGTCAAGGTTTCTTTCAGTTTCATCTGTTGGCCAAAGTCAAACAATTCCTCAGCTGCCAACAGCTGAGCTTTTCAACAGAGGAGACTTCACTCTGTCACAGTAATAACACAAGTATAATTCACTCATTTTACATATAGATCATTTGGCAGACATGCTTATCCAGAGTGACTTACATTTATCCTTTTTATACAGCTGAGGGTTAAAGGCCTTGCTCAAGGGCCAAACAGTGGCAGCTTGGTGTTAGTGGGGCTTAAACCCATGATTTTCAAATTCAAATTTAAATTTAAATTTATTTGTCACATACAAATTATACACAGTACAATATGTAGTGAAATGCTTAGTACGACTGTCCAGAATGTAAA
>JAOUQZ010044850.1:0-11025 GCA_028564935.1 Neosilurus hyrtlii | reverse complement strand
CCACCTCCTGACAACATCCCCAGTTGAGGTGAGCAGCTCCCCACTTCCACTGTAAACAGTGTTTGTGGAGTACTGCTCCTCCTGAGGTGCCGGATGGTGGTCCAGAACCTTTTCCAGGCCCTCACTGAACTCCTCCTACACCCGAGATTTTGCATTGGCGACAACCCGGGCTGCAGCACGTTTGGCCTGTTGGTACCTGTCCACTGCCTCAGGAGTTCCACAGGCCAAAAGAACCTGATAGGCCTCCTTCTTCGGCTTGACAGCCCCCCTCACTGCAGGTGTCCACCACTTGGTTCAGGGGTTGCCTCCACAATGACCTTACAGCCACAGCTCTGGGCTGCTGCCTCAATAAGACACAGAACATGGCCCATTCGGACTCTATGTCTCCACTGGGATGTGGTGGTAGCTCTCCTGGAGGTGGGAGTTGAAGGCCCTTCTTTCAGGAGACTCCGCCAAATGTTCCCAGGAGACCCTAACTAAACACTTGGGTCTCCCAGGTCTGGAGGGCAGCCTCCCCCGCCATCTAAGCCAGCTCACCACCAGGTGGTGATCGGTTGACAACTCACCTCCTCTCTTCTCCCGAGTGTCCAGAACATGCGGCCACAAGTCCAATGACATGACTACAAAGTCAATCATCAAACTGCGGCCTAGGGTGTCCTGGTGTCATGTGCACTTATGGACACCCTTATGTTCGAACATGCCGTTCGTGATGGACAAACCGTAACGAACTATTCAGGTTCAGATCGGAGAGTCTGTACCTACCACTCACACCCTTCCAGGTCATAGTCATTGCCCACATGGGTGTTGAAGTCTCCCAGGACGACGAGAGAGTCCCCATGGGGAGAGCCCTCTAGCAGACCCCCTAGGGACTCCGAAAAGGGTGGGTATTCTGAACTGATATTTAGTGCATAAGCACAAAAAACAGTCAAGACCCATCCCCCCACATGAAGGCGAAGGGAGGCTACCCTTTCATCCACCGGAGAGAACCCCAACATGTGGGCACCGAGGCGGAGGGCAACAAGGATGCCCATACCGGCTCGCCACCTCTCCCCATGAGCAACTCCAGAATAAAACAAGGTCCAGCCCCTCTTGAGAAGGGTGGTTTCCAGAGCCCAAGCGAGGTGAGCCCAACTATATCTATATCTATACCTCACACACCAGCTCAGGCTCCTTCCCCGCCTGAGAGGTGACATTCCATGTCCCAAAAGCCAGAGTCAGTAGCCAAGGATTGGTTCGGCAGAACCCACCCCTTTAATTATTTAAGCAATTTTTGCACAGAACACAAAATCAGTACTTCCCATTGGCAAGCTTCATTTCTGGATTTGAAGCCTAATGAAAAGCATTTGAATAATTTATATTTAAAGAAAATAAAGGATACTAAATAATATATGCTGCAAGTGTTCTGTGGTTAGATATAATAGGAATAGGTTCAGTACTGTTATTATTAGTAGTAATTTATCTTAATTTTGTTAAGATTTGAGACACCTTTCAATTTTTCAGAAAAATTGGTATTTTCAGTGTTTTTGCTTATTAGCCCTACTTTTACCTCAATATACTTCGAAATGATTTTTATTTTTTAATTATTTATTTTTGGTTCTCATTGTCTACAATAGCATCGTTCAATACATTTTCACCAAAAATTATAAAAATATTTTTTACTTCTTTTCATTAGGGGTCAAAGTGGTGGTGTATAATCTTGTACTCTATGTATGTGTGTATGTATATATACATGGCTTTGTTTTATTCTGTATAAGCAATTAAAGCCTGCATTCGAAGGGTTTTCTTTATGTCAGTATTGTTGGAGCTCTGTGTTAAAGGAGTTAGTATTATAACATTATCAGTATGCTGCTTTGCTCCCTCCTGTTTTGTAGTACAGGTAAGCCAGAGTTTAACCCAGAGTTAGTATGATAACTTCTGTGGACCTGTTTCAATACTAAAGAAAAATGTCTGTGTTTTATGATTGTTTAATTTGTCTTATTTGTATATTAAATGTAAGAATAGTGTTTAAGAATTGGTAAGTACAGTTTGAAGTGTCATTTGGAACTCTCAACAGCAGTTAAAAGCCCACTAAATACCAGCTCTGTTAGTACATGCATGCTTAAAGTCATAATTTAGAGTAAGCTTTGGTAAGCCTGTTATGTCTGTGAATTTAATAAAAGGAGACATAGAATCATCTTCAGATGTCGACAAGTCTTGGCCTTTGACCACTGCCACTGACGTGAGAAACAGCTTGAGACTATAAAGTGAAGAGGGGAAACATAATTTCATGGTCCTCATTTTCTTTTAGGTCTTTTGAAGTGTAACAATTGCTTTTTACATGCCTTGACCTACTTTAGGACAAATGAAATGGAATAACTTTTAGATCACAACAAACGCAGAACTGAACTGCGTATTCAATGTACAGTATTTTTCCCCACATTTTTTATATAAATGCATTGCATTGCAACGTGCAAAGACACTGTAAGTGGAGATAAGAAATATAAAGTAGCTGTAATGAATTTCCCCCTCTTGGTCACATTTGCATGTTTTGTTTTGAGTGATTTGTTATAGCCATTTGTGCCTTGTTTGCTTTTCACTCTTGTCACCATCTCTGTCTTATCACTGCCCTATTGTCTGGACATGGTTTATCTTCAATTCCTGATTAAATAAGGATAAATTAAGGATTATCCCTGTTGGATGCTGTCTACCTGCATTATGATCCCCGCAAAACATTGTGAGGATGAAGATGATGATGATGCATAGTTGAGGCAAAAATTGTACATACACACGGGCAAAATTATTACATACATATATACATACATACATACATACATGAAGTTCTGCTTTTTTTCCATAATTCCATACATTTCATGCTACCAAATATTTCTTTTGGCAAAGTAGAGCTAAATTACTACTAGCAGTAAGTGGGTGATCACACTGGAAGTGCGATAGACAAGAGACTGCTGTGATTTTTTTTGCGAATTTTTAAATTTGTTTCAGAACGTTTTGCAACTCGACATGCAAGCAAGTATTTGCTGATTAGTGAGTAATTTGCAATTGGTTTGCAGATTTTTTGGCGCAAAAAGCGAATCTCCTTTTGTAAATCAAATAAGTCGCGTTTTGTTCACTTTTTGTTCTCAATCCATTCACTTTTTATTCACACATTATTAGCCTGAACAAATTGCAAATAAAATAAGAATGATGACAAAATACACAGAACATGGCTGGATATGGCGTCTCAAACTTGTTGTTTTTTTCTTGCGAACAAAAAAAACTAATAATTTGCGAGCCAAAGGACAACTTTGGGACCTTCTCAAGACATGTGTGGACTGTTTGAGAAGAGTTGAGACTATTCCATGTCAGAGACTTGTTTTGCAACATTCCTGGAAATTTCAAATATGTTTGAATTTTTTTGCGATCATTTCATGAACCAGGAGACCAAAATGCAATGTTGCGAATGTCACAAGACAAATTTAAGAAGTTTTTGGCAATAAAAATTGCCATTCGCATTAATCACTTTTCTGTGTGATCACCCCCTTTAGTGTGGAAATTCCATGGACTAATATTGCTTTACTTTCACACTATGAACCAGCGTGGTTATTAAGCATGGTCACAGAACATCAGTAAACACAGTATTATTAGTAGTTTTATATGTTCATGATCACATCTGTGTTGGATGCAAAAAAATAATTGCAAGCCATCATACTTATTGGTGGGTATTATAGACTAGATAGCTACATTGTCCACAACAAAGGTAATTTAAATAATAGATGAGACAAAGGTTTTCATCATTAATTTAATGTTTCTATATTCCAGTGGGTACAAATGTTTGCAGTGAAAAAAGTGTTTGCCCCTTTTTGATTTCCTCTATTTTTGTTTATTTATAACATGTATCTTTAAACAAATTTAGTATAATGAAAAATACTATCTAAATAAACAGAAAACACAGTTTGCAAATATTTTTATTTATTTATTGACAATGGACACTGACAATTATTGAAGCTAAAGGTTCACTCACACCTACATCACAAATATAAAAATGCAATTGCTCTCTCAGTCACTACAATCATATTTAACTGATAAAAGGTTAAATTATAGTAGTCCAGCCAAAGACAGATTGCTGCCAGCTTTGTTAAATCAAGACTTTACAAGGGCAGTGGTGGCTCAGTGGTTAAGGATTACAGATCCAAAGATCAAAGGTTCAAGCCGCAGTAGCACCAAGCTGCCACTGTTGGGCCCTTAAGGCATTTAAGCCTCAATTGTTCAGTTCTATAAATATGTAAGTCATTCTGGATAAGGGTCACAGCATACTGTGCCTTGAACAAAATAAATCCTAGAAGACCAGAAAGAAAATGTTATTGAAATATATCAGTTAGGACCCAGCCTTCACTTGTATGTGGGACCTATGTGAGTAGTAAGTGAAAAATTGGGACCCATATGGGACTGTCCGTGGGTTCCATAATGGCCTCATGTGGGTTATGTTTGGGCTATATGGGCAAAAAGTGGGTATAGGCCCAATAAGGGCATCTTAACTGGGGTTCACCTGGGTCACCTAGGTACATCCCACATTGGCAAGCCCAGATGGGCCACCTATGTGGGTCATAGTTGGGTTACCAATGGGACATGAATTCATGCGGGCAGGAGACATGGGGTCATTATGGAACCTGTGGACAATCTATTGGCCCTTTATGCAAGTGCTAGCTGGGGAGAGGGTTTCAAATCAATCTCTTATCTCTGAAGCTCAAGTGAAGGACAGTGAGAGCTATCATTTTCAAATATAGGGAACATAGAACAGGGGTAAATCAGCTCAGGAGTGACCAACCTGGCAAGATGACTGCAAAAACACATAGAAACTCCAAGAACATTAATGAAACTGCAAACAAGATGAAGTCCCTAAGGATGTGGTTGACCAGAACCTTGGACACTGCAGGAATGTTGATAAAGCCAAAGGCATCAATAAAATTGTATTTTATTTTATTTATTTTTTTTTTTGAGGGTGTACTCCAATTATCTCCCTCCTGGATTTTCATAAGGTGAAAGGCCTTAATAATTTATGCATTGGAGTAGTGAGCCATCTTTTTTTTTCTAAAATAATAAACTACTGGCTATATGGGAGGATGAGGGGCATATTATTCCAATATATATTTTTATTCCATAAAATATCCCCACAGTTATTTTTTCACTGGGCAAAAGACATTAAAAAAATGACGGTTGGGTAATGATAATCCTGGGAGAAGGTCAACAGTGCAGTTACAAGGGCAATGGAGAGGCCAAAGAAGGACCTGTTGCTTACTAAACAACACATCATGATCATGATATTCAGCAAGAATACCAGTCAGAGGGCTCAAAGACAGACAGGGAAATAGTGACCTCCACTGGGGTAAGGGCTATTTGCAGACAAAGAAATGTCAGCACAAGCTCCAACTGGTGATGTAGGTTGTGTTTTAATCATGAGTGGCCAAGAACTAAAAGGTCGTGTGTTGAGAAGATTGGACTGAGCTGTATCCATTCCCTATGGCTTCTGGTGAGAAGGAGAATCAGAGATTCTCTGCAATGTGTGACACAAGCCAAGAAACTTCCACCTAAGGCATTGACATCCGGGGGCTAGATGAAGGCCCATAATAAATACTTGGAGGACACGGTGTTCACTCAGGAAATTTCCCTCTGTACTGAAGTCTGCTTGTACTAACAGAGCACTTTGTAACAGCACCCTGTGTCAAGGATAAAACAAAGTGTTGCCTTAATCACTAGGGTGCCCACTATTACTGTTGAGCTCCCCTGCACTTTTGGCTAAAGTGGACAGGTGACAAGGAAGTAGCCTGACTGGACATAATATGATTATACATAATATAAACATCACCCTCTTCTCATTCTCCATAGAGAGTTAGTAGGAAAATGCAGGAACAACCCTGGCTGCATTGGTTCATCTCCTAGGGTGCTTAAAGTGGCGAAACCTGGAGCTACTTGGGGTGCAAAATGGGGAAAAGAATCTTGTGCTAGTAGGAGACTCAAAAGAGAGCCAAGAGGTTCCTAAAGGTGGTGGATGTCCCGTTATCTTCTATGGGTGGTTACGATCACAGAGTGACTAAGCTAAGTGAGTAAGTTGGGTTCCATATGTAGGTTGAGTGATATGAGTGGACACATGGTCCACCTGGCCATGATCTGTGTAATGTGAGTAGACAGGGAGTGGAACTTCTCTCTGGATTTCAAGAATTGTTGGCTGTGTTGTCCTTGTAAAGAACCCGGGGCACTGTGGGTTTTGGAACAAGATTGGAGGAAGGCTTATGGCTTGCTGGTCTGAAATGTCATAATGTCATATATTAGGTCCTCCATAAATCTTATGCAATTTGCTTGACTTTCCTAACACATACTTGAATTGATTATTGATCATTAACAGTATCAACATGAATATGAATATAAATACAGAAACTGTAATATCTTTGGAATGAGTGATCATATTTAGTTTATTTAAAGACGTTTGTAATACTGAAATGAAGATCTGTCCAATTAAGTAATCTCTAATGAAATATATATTTCAATTGTTAATGATTACATCTATAGAAGCGCAGTTGTATGATTTACTCTACTATTTAATTATTGGATGATTTATGTGACTATTGTATAAGTAGATTATTCACTTTAATGAGTGTAAGATTATTTTATTTCGGCCATTCCACTCGGTACAAGGACCTTGAAAAAGGAACAAGATGTCCTGAGCGACAGAACAAAATGGAGTCGAACTCAAAGAAACAAGGTCAAGCTGACACATGACGTCACGAGGGACCAATCAGAGTCTAGAACTAGAAGACGGTTGTCCAATCACAGTGGAATGCAGTATATAAGCCAATTCAGAACTGGTAGACAGGGTCTGAGGTCCTTTCTCGGAACAACTTCTTTTGTGTGAATGATTTTATGTTTTTCTTTTCCGAAAGGTTAAATAAACATCTAAAAAATTAAATTGGATCTCTTGCGTTGTGAACTGGACACTTTTTGCCACAACAATGTTCACTAACAACAGGTAGAGCATAAGATTCCAATTGGGATGTGGAGAAACCTGGCCAACATATTTAATAGCTATACTGTGTATGTGTTCATATATAAGGCACATGCAAATTATATCAGGAAAATGTAAAATAGAATAACAGTTAAAAAAAATAAAATAAAAAACAGAATCACTGAGATGGTTAAAGGATCATCCCATGTCATGTGACTTTGTGGAACTACATTTTGCTGTGATTATAGCCATGAGTCTGTTGGGATATTTCTCTACCAACTTCGCACATCTAGATTGTGCAATATTTATCAATTCTTCTTTGAAGAGCTGTTCAAGCTCAGTCGAATCGCATGGTGGTCATTAACCTATCATTCCATGAGACAAGATCTAAGAGGAGGCTGTGTTTCTCCTCTCTGTCTTTCAGTCTCTTGCTAATGCATTTACTTTAGCTGATCAGCGTTTGCTATAGGTGGGTTGCCGCTAATAGCTTATCTCCTGTTTTAGTGTGAGGTAGCTTTACCCTCATTTTGACTATTTTTAGATGCCAATGTCTTTGATGCTAAAAATGTTTTATTTTGTCTTATTTGATTGTATATGATTTCATAATTTGTGCTTTGTAAGGTTACTGGGGTTTTGGTTGCATTTGTTGTTCAGTTGGATTTTATTAATTGTATTTTTCACTTTTTTAGTCGCTGAGAGCCAATGGTGATGGTGTTGGTTTCGATCAACAAGATTTTGTGATCAACTTCCAAATAAATGTCTTTCTGCTTATTTTTAACTCTGAATTAGCCGTTCAGTTATTAAAACAATACTGTGTGCCTTCTTGTTAAATTTTACTCTGAGCTGAATATTCTTTGTGTGAAATTCCCAAGATGGTATTGTCTGCTTTCATAAAATTAATATGGCTCACTCAGGTGCCTCAGTGTTGTGCTTGCAGTATGGTGTTCAGAGTGCTCCTTAGCTGGTCAGTCCACCGCAGGCCTCCGAGCAGCGTTAGGTGAGTGAAATGTTAAAATTGCAGCAGGGGCAGCTTTGCAGACTCACTGAAAGCATTGCTCAGTTTCACAGCCATTTGCAGCGATATGGTACCCCCATCGCTGCTCTGTAATCTGCAGGCAGTGTCAGCAACCTGGCCACCTTGCCAGTAAGTGCAAAGGGATGCATGTTTTCCCCTGTTCTCAAACTTTTGTGCCTACGACCCCTCAGTCCTGCATGTAACATTATTTAATGAGTTCAGAAAACTAGCTCCCACCAATTCACAGAGTCAAGGCTCTGGGAGTGCTACTATTGGCTCACAAGTTGCTTTAGGGGAGGGGTGGGAATCTACGCTAATTTCTGCTTGTCTGCATTTGGATGTAGCCATGGGGTGAGTAATGTTTTCTGGTCAGTGGACAAAGGGTCTATGGTGTCAACTGTCACTGAAAGTTTTTTGCACCAACATTTTGAGTTTTGGGGCCAATAGATGCTTCAATATTGTCATCGGCTGGAGCTTAGAGCAGCCAATAGGCTGTCCATACCCTGCCTTGGCTATTTAGAGATTAAAGTCAGACTCTGTGTTAGGTCACTGCCAGGTTGTGGGCTACTGACGTAAGGACCCTCCCACTAGTGCATCTTTGTATATGGCAAGGCTTGCTGCAGCCTTCATAGCACCATGAAAATAGTTTCAGCCACATGTTTAGTGCAGTACTCAGGTATCATCATGCTGTTTGAATCTCTCAGCTGTGACCAGCCTACTGAACTGCTTGCATCTCCAGCATGGTCAGAATGGCCAAAGTCAAAAATGGTACAGCATATATTACCATTGTGAACATAGGCTCTTGAGATGAGCTGCTTTACCCCAAATTGGGTAGTGAGCTTGCCTGCAGGTTTTAAAAAGGTTCCTTTTCAGGTGGCCACAGTGGCGTCCCAGGTCATGGCTAATATGCTGCAAGACTAGAAAGATGCAATTGATCTGTCTGCTTTGCCAGCTGAAGAACAAGATGGTCAAACTCTTTTTCAGAAAATGTGGGCATACCCCATTCTTTTCCTCCCACAAAGACTTGGGTTGCACAAGCCTAATTTCCCATGAGATTCCTTTTTTGGATGACACTCCCATTCCATCATCAATACAGGCATGTTCCAACATCAGGGTATGAGATAATTAAAGAGCACATCAACAAGTGCTTGATTATCAGGTTATTAGAGAAAGCAATAGCCAATTTTTTCACCCATTGTGCTGGCTGAAAAGGATTTTAGTCTATGCCTGTGTGTAGACTACCGGTAACTTAACAGCAATGCCAGTATGGATTCCCTTTTCCTCGCATGGAGTAGTCATTGAATGCGCTGACTGGTGCGCTGGCATTTTCCACTATGGATTTAGCCAGCAGGTACAACCAGGTTCTGGTTGCAGAGGCAGACCGACCTAAAATAGTGTTCTGTACTCCCTTCTGGCTTTCTGAGTGGAATTATTTGGGCTGTGTTACATGCCTAGCACCTCCAGCCGCTCATGTAATGGATTTTTGGAGATCAACAGTGTCAGTTCTTGCTACTGTACCTCGACAACATTGTGGTTTTCTCCTTCCATTTACAAGAAGACTTAGAGAAGTTTTAAAGAGAGTAACCCCCTCAGCCATTTGTCATTGGCTAGGTTTGGTGACATGGAGCAGCACTGGGCATCTTTGCTTACGTTATTTAATTTTGTTATTCGATAGTGCTTTGGTATGGAGTAACACAAATGTGGAGGCACTGTCCTGCAGTCACCCACCTGGAGCACTTGACCTCAAAACAGTGATCCCTTGCACGTCACTCCCAAAATGCTTACAACAAGGCTTATAAGCTTGAAAACCAGAAGTCTACCAGTCCAGCCCCAACATATACCCTTTGACCTGACACTTCAGCAAAAAAAAAATCTTTTGCACTTCAGCACACTGATCCTGTGATCCAGGAGGTTTTGGGAACAGAAACAGTGCCCCAACTGCGAGGAGTGCAAGTAACTATTACTGTCAGCATTGGAGCTTCTCTGTCAGTGGGAACAGGTTGGAGTTTTGTACCGTAAGATCTTGCACCCTGATTGTAGGGACTTGGTTCTTCATTTATTAGCTTTGCAAACTATGAGGGTCAAAAAATTCCAAACCACTCAATACAGTGCAAGAGTCCATTCCCAGGTGGGGAATTTTTTTCTCCAGCTGGGAATGGATGTTTCTTTCTTTTCTTTCTACACAATCTAGAATGTTGTGTGCATCAGAATCATCAGAATCAGATTACTTTTTCCATCCTGGAGGTAATTGTGTAAATACAAATAATGCATATGGCATGGATTAGGTCCCTGAGGTAAGGACTTCTTAACAACTCAGCCCCTTTTGCAACCATCTTGCAGCTGATACGTAGTATGTTGTCCTGTTGGAATTTTTATCTGTTTAATGTCTTGTTTACAAATTATGTTTAATTGATATGCAATACAGTAAATTCCGTATTGTATTATGCATATTAAACGTGTTCATATTAAGTTATTTTTAATGCAGGGTTAGTGGGGTTATGTTTATTAACTAGTAATGTAAGTCATGTATTTTGCTATCAAAAGCTATTAAAGCACTGAAGATATTTTAGCAAGCAACTAGGGAGCAAAAGTAAACTGTTTTAAAGTGTTTCATCAAGTTTGTTTGGTAGAAGCTGTGACGTGCTTTGCTCAGTCTATGCCTAATTTGAATTTTATTTATATTCTTTTGCACCAGTTATGCCACATCTTATATATTGTTCTTTTTTTTTTTCAGTTGCTCCCATTAGGGGTCCACACAGTGGAGCATCCTTATCCATCTTGCTCTGTCCTCTGCATACCAATCATCTGCATGTCCACTTCCATTAATTGCCTCTTTAGCCTTCCTCTTTTTTCCTACCAGGCAGTCCCATACTTGATATTCTTCCATCAGGTATCAGGTACTCTGGCTTACCCTTAGCAAAAAGTAGTATACTTGAAGTTTATTTTATTAAGTATACTTGAAAAATATTTTATTCTATTAGTATTAATGTACTTAGACTTTTCTTTATACTATTCAGTATAAACCGAGTATACTTCA
>JAOUQZ010044849.1:0-11026 GCA_028564935.1 Neosilurus hyrtlii | reverse complement strand
CAAACCAACAAAATCCGCAAGGGATCAAATACTTTTTACTCTCACTGTGTATATATATATATATATATATATATATAAACAAACTAAAACGAGATTTCTATAGTTCATCCACAATACTGTGGCAGGTTAGATGAGCTCTGTGCTTTGGGACTAACCCTAACCATAACTCTAAAATCTCAATTCCATTCTATGATCAGTTTTGTTTTATCCTGTTTAGGGTCACAGGAAGCTTGATCGTAACTCATCTGACTCTCGGTGAAGGAGGGGTACATCCTGGACACCTAGCAGCCCTGTGTTTCTAATGGTGTCTGTACAGAAAAGGTGTTTTACTACATACTACAGAAATGCAGGAAAAACAAACTAAAAAGAGATTTATAGATTATACTCATATATTTCAACCATGACAGTGAGGCAAAACAGGTGAGCTCTGTGCACAAGAAAAACAAACTAAATTTAAAATGAAATTTATATGGACTATTTTTTTTTCATTGTGAAGTGTTAGGACTCCAGCTAGTTTGCTTAGTGTTCTAGTATTTTGTGCCTCTTTTTTGTCCCCTTTGGCTTTCATATTCTTTTGTCCCCTTTGGCTCTCCATACCCTAAATGTTGGGCTCACCTGTGTCTCGTTGCCTGCCTCATTGCCTGTGTATAAAAGCCCTGCATTTCCCCCACAAGCTTTGCCAGATTGTGCCAGTTTTCCCCTGTGCATTTGTAGCGTTAGTATATCTTTGCCTAGTAGTTTTTTTTTTTAAACCTTACCTGTTCCTTGACCATTCTTACTTACTTTTGTGATTTTTTGGATACCTCTGCCTATGTTTTTGACTTCTTGCATATCTCTGACCATTGCATGTTTTTTGACACCGAGTTTGCATGCTGTTTTTGGATTATCTGCTTATCTATTAAATATTGTGCTCTATACCTCTTCAGTCTGCGTGTGGATCCTTTTCCCTAACATTGAAGTGTGCAGTGTTAACTTGGCTTGCTCCCAACCTATAGCCGATTGTATTGATTTTAGCATTATTCACTCAGAATATTGACAATAATCCTGAGATAGTGGACCAGTTAGAATGTGCCATTCCTGTGTAGTATATACTAATCGATCAAGATCGACCAGACGACACGAGAGATGCAGGCCAAGAAGCAATCTGCCATGAAGGTGTCAACCATTTCAAGAGTGAACGAACAGCCCAACTGAATGCCTGATACCAGACATGCTGACGCACAGAATCAACACCACCTTCACCTCAACCATCGCCCACCCAACACACCTGTTTCATCTGCCTCAAGCCATATGCATCATGCATTGTTAGTCACCTCAGACACAATCATCCATGATTGCTAATCAATATTATAATAATTACCCTAAACACTAAAACTACCATGCAATGAAAATTATAAGAGATAAGTGATATCTCACATAAACAGCAATCTGTGCATATGCAATATGGGTGCATTTTATATTTACTGATATTAAGTAATATTCTTTGTCATGAAAATTATTTGCCTTTCGTTTATTCGTTCATTCATTTTCTAAGCAGTTTAGTACACCCTGGACAGTTTGCCAGGCCATCGCAGGGCCAACACACATACAACCACTCACACTCACACCTAGGGGTGATTTGGAACAGCCAATTAGCCTACTTTGCATGTTTTTGGACTGTGGGAAGAAACCGGAGTACCTGGAGAAAACCCGCGCAAGCACGGGGAGAACATGCAAACTCCACACAGAAACGCCAAAGCTGGGATTCGAACCCAGGCCTTCTTGCTGTGAGGCGGACGTGCTAACCACCGTGCTTTTCATTTACTTTACATTTTAATTAGTGTTTAACAAATGAAGGTGTATTGCGAACAGTATACCTGCAAGGTAACGATTTTGTCCTCAACCATCACCTCCTTCGTAAGAAAGTCGGCTCCTACTGTAGCTTTGTACTGATTACTGAATTTCTTGTTAATATATTGGTTCAGTAAGGATGTCTTTCCAACGCTGTAGTGAAAGTGACAGAAAAAAGGGAAATGAAAGAGGAAACTGGAATTTACAACATTTTTAGCACTTCCAACATTTTCATTTTGAGTAGTTTTCTTGATTAGAGTACATCAGGGAAATTACAGATCGCTTTATAAAAAGAATTTTTCTCTTTGTGTCGCAAGACTTACCCTGAATCCCCAAGTATGATGACTTTTAGAAGAAATTTCTTTCTGGATGCCATGCTGCTTGTAGGACAGACAAAGTCTGATAGTCTGATTAACCGCTTCACCTTCTACTAATCCAGCACTTTGATTAAAAAGACAGTAGAGATAAATGCCCTAAAGCTTAGTTCAGAGTGAATCCTGTTCTCTAAACATTAAAGATCCACAAGGTCTCTCTTACACACATACAAACTGATAACCTGCTTTAGTATGACATGTTAAAATGGATTTCTCTGACACTATACTGTTTTATACTGCCCTTATCAGAAGTAATCTGGAATGTGGAAGCCCTCACATGGAAGTGGCTCAACCAGGCATATTATTTAAGTTTTGAAGGGGGTCCAGAGGAGGGCTACCAAATATATACAAGATTACCCTGACATGGACAATAAAACAAGTTTAGAATCCCTTAGTTTACTGCCTTTCTATTACAGGAGAGAGATACATTATCTAACGTTTTTTAACAAGTGTAGTTTTGGCAATTTTAGACAACAATGTTTCTTTTAATGAAACCAGGACGAGCCATTCTAACACAAGGTTTTCTAATCAAATGCAACTTAGTTTAGAAGCCTCAGTTTTGTCACACAGAATCTCTCACATCTTCCTACTTTCACAGAATTGTCCCCATTTGGAATAAACTCCCATATGAAATCAGATCTGCACAAATTCTTAGTTCTTTCAAGACTCAGGTCACAAAATTTTACAACTCTAAATTTGCTGCCAGTTTTGATCCTTACTGTACTTGCACTTGGCTCTCTTCATGTTGCTGTGCTATTTGCCAGTAGCTGTTTTAGTAATAATTTCATAATAATAAATATTTATTTAGAAAATGTAGTTTTATCCCCCCTCTCATTGGCATAGGTTGGAATGGCTTTTCAGAGGTGCTTTGCACTTATTTTATCCCAATCTGTCACTGGCTGTGTAAATCTTGTCATAAAATGTGATATTTTGCCCATATATTATTTTGTCTGTATATTACCAACTGTAATTTTTAACTTAAGTGTTTTTTTTTGTGGTGTTACGGAACCAGTATTTTATTGTAGTCATAATTCTTATTTTAGTGTACCTGCCTGTGACAAAGTGTGATAAATAAATAAAATAAAGAAATAGCACCCAGTACATAGATTTGAAGAACTGAAAAAACCCAAACACATACAGGTTAAATGCCAGATGTGTCTGCTGTTCAAATCTGTTTCTTCTTTGTGTTTCTCCTCTTCTTTAAGAACAGCCTCCTGTCCCAGGAGAGATGAGAGATGATTAAACTACTGGGATGATGACCAGCTGCAGTACACTCATCACTGCTGTTAAATAAAAAAAAAACATTAAACTCGGCTGTCTTATGTTGTTTGAATTTGTATTTAATTTCTTTTTGGCTTTCCATCTCTCAATTCCTCCTGCAGTCCCAGTAACAGAGCCACTGACCTGCACGTACATGCTTTTGGAGTGGTGAACTGATATGATCTGACTGGTCTGTGACACAATACTATCATCATTATCTATTACATCTATTAAGTAGTAGTTTTCTGGGCTTTTAGTTTTAGTCTGTGGTGTGGGAGGGGATGGAGTAGACCCTGCCCCCTCGACTGATTGTTTTATAGTGACCAGTCCCCTCGACTGACTGTTCTCTCACTCAATCATTTGCTCTACTGCCTAATCCTACTACTAGGGTCGGGCAGAGAGTGGAGCCTATCTCAGCCGATACAGACGAAGGCTGGGGACCCTGAACAGCTCGCCAGACCATCGCAGGGCAACTTACACTCAACCATTCGCACTCACATCCACACCTATGGTCAATTTGGAACAGCCAATTAGCCTAATGTACATGTCTTTGGACTGTGGGAGAAACCGGAGTACTCGGAGGAAACCCATACAAGCACAGGAAGAACGGGCAAACTGCACATGGAAACACCCGAGCTCCGGAATAGAATCCAGAACCTTCTTGCTGTGAGGCAGATGTGCTAACACTATGCCACTGTGCCACCATGCTTAAAGTTATGCTTTATATATTTTGTCGATGATAATAATATACTTATATCTTACCTATACGACGCTATGTTACTTACAGTCAAATTATGGGAACTTTTTGCCCTTACATGCCATAAAAATATTCCATATTTATAAAAATATTTATAAAAATACCATATAAATCAAGATGTGTATAAATATTACATGTCCATCCCAAACCAGACGTTACTGATTATCACCTAAAGTGTCCCCAACAACAGTCACATGATTAAAAAATGTTATTACTCACATAAATAAATAGATAGATAGATAGATAGATAGATAGATAGATAGATAGACAGACAAATAAATAGATAGATAGATAGATAGATAAATAAATAAAAAAATTAAACAAATAAACAAACAAACAAACTTATTTATTTGTTTGTTTATTTATTTATTTGTTTGTTATTTATTCATTCATTCATTCATTCATTCATTCATTCATTTATTTATTTTAATTTTTTTTTAAATGTCGTGCAAATATTTGTAGTTACACGTTTACTCGCTGAACCAATTATTTCTCCTAGGGTTGCAAGGAGGCTCCTGGAGCCTGTCTCAGCCAACACAGGGAGAAAGTGGGAAGTGAACAGGACCATTGCAAAGCCAACATAACTATTCGCACTGACATACACACCTAGGAGCAGTTTGGAACAGCCAGTTAGCCTAATGTGCATATGTGGACTGCGGAAGGAAATCAGAGTACCCAGAAGAAACCCATGTCAGCAAGGAGGGAACATGCAAAATCCACACACAAAGCCTGGGACTCGAACCCAGAACCTTCTTGCGGTGAGGCAGACGTGCCACCCTAATTTTAGGTTAATAAAAGGAAATCTCATGGGCTTTTGATGCCCAAAATAATAAGCATTTTTGTCCATAATGATGCCCTGTGCAGATTTTTACAGGTTTATCTTCTTACCGTTAGATGTTTCTTTAAATTAGATGTGGAGACTGATTGATTTAATATTTATTCTACTGGAAGGCACAACTTGCACTTTATCATGCCGTATCTGTGATGTTTTCCATCTGTTGTGTGGTAAACACGATTATGACGAACACAGAAAGCATCTGAGGAGCAATCAGGCACAGTGATGAAACCAGTAATGTTCATCTTGGCTTAAAGACAGAATGTCGCTCCACGATCAGCTCTGCAGAAAAAACAGCCCTTATGTCGTGTTTAACACGGGGGTCTCCACCAGGTCCATGTCTGATGAATGAAGGATGTTGACCTGTCCTGAGTAAGAGATAAACTCCCTCCAGTTCTCTCTAGATCTTTCACTAGAGAGTAAATAAAGAGTTTGTAGTAAATAAATCACAGGCGATTAGTCTGCAGTTCTCCCTGTTTCCGCCTTTGTGCGTCCGTGCGTTGCCTAGTTACGCAGACGCCGGAAACAGCTGGAACCATCATTTACACTAAGTTTTTATTTACAGGTGAAACTCGAAAAATTAGAATATCGTGCAAAAGTTCATCTATTTCAGTAATTCAATTTAAAAGGTGAAATTAATATATTTTATACACTTATTACACGCAAAGTGAAATATTTTAAGCCTTTATTTGTTATAATTTGGATGATTATGGTTTACAGCTTATGAAAATCTCAAATCCAACATCCTAGAAAATTAGAATATTACATGAAATCATTAAAAAAGCATGTAATGAGTCTATATAACATATTAGTTTCTCTTTTAAGTTGAATTAATGAAATAAATGAACTTTTGCACGTTATTAAATTTTTTCGAAAATTTGAAGCAAGTATCCCACGCAGGCACTGCATTTAGTTTTGTTTGTTGGCTGTTAAAATTTTGATTAAAAACACACAGGAGAGAGATGACTCAGTGTTGAGGGAAAAAAAAACAGTCAAAGTGAAGGCATGTGGCATGGATTGTTGTAAACGGCGCAGTACTTATGCAAATATCAATTCAATTCAATGCAGTTTTATTTGTATAGCATTTACAATATGTAGCTTTTTACAATTGACATTACATTAAAATATTTCCATTTGTCCATGTAAACTTTTTGCAAGTATATTATCATCTAAAAAGGTATGTGGAAAACCCTATTCAGATTTTAATCAGAATAATACCTAAAAATAAACAAAAACATCTGCTGTGTACTGGCAGCATTGTAACATTGTAATGTTTACCGTGCTTGGCATTTATTATGCAGGGAGCAGGGAGTACCAATATGGTGGCCTGTGAATTCACCTTATTGTATGTGTATCCTAATTGTCACCCCTCCAGTCCAGAGTTACAAAGAAAATAAATCTTGTTGAAATGGTGTTGAATGGTGCATACTTTATTTCTTTGATTTGAGTTATTGACTTCATGCAGTACAGCTATTGATACAACAACATTGCTCCAGTATATGTGAATGAATTCTAATATATGAACCTGTACTGAAATGTGTGACTCTGATCTATCACACGCAGATTTATTTAAAAATATTTTCCCCCATTTCCTAATGTATTAGGCCAGTAATAATGTACTCATCTACATTAAACCATGGTAGATGAGGGATAATATTCCTTGGAGGAACAGCATTATCAAATTATCAGTATGATGACTCAAAATGCCAGTATGTAACACAGACAGAATAAATGGCCTTCCATTCACTAAAATAGATTTGGCTAATAATTAATCTAATTAGCTACACTATGCCAATTGATAGTGCTTGACATGTTCAACCTTTCTCTATTATCTATAGTCAATAAATGCCAATACATCAGTAATCGGTGGGTGCACAATGTATGGACAGGAAAAGTTATGTATATCATTGATCCTGTTTCAAGTCTGGTGCTTATTTATGAATTTTGCCATGCACATGCAAATTCCGTGGTTAATTGTGCATGCACCTGTGCTCCATTTCATGCTGTTAGTGGACCTGTGAAGACCTTAGCAGAGGCTCAGCAGGATGTGAAAATGTCTTTCATTTGTTACAAAATTGAGTGTCATAAGGGTGTAAACTAGGAATGGACAAACTTTATTTCAAAAATTGTGTTCACCATATGTACTATATATATTTTGATATGGTATTATCTCCCAGGCATGCACAAAAGATTTTGATGCACTGATTAACAAATGAACTTAGACATGGAAATATTTATTCAAGTTTGAAGTTGGGTTGTTGGAAATATGCCAGTTTCGTGATCAGACCCATATGTCTCTGTATAATGTGCATGTCTTTGGACTGTGTGGAAGAGCACCCAGAGTAAGGTGGCCAATTTTTATATGGAAAAAAATGTCAGTTATTTTTTGCACACCCTTGTATTTTAAGAGGTCTGATGAAAAAATAACCCAGTTAAAATTTCAAGCCTTTAAAATAAGTCTAAATGGTTCCCCAAAGCCCTTAAATTTTTTACATTTTGACAGAAATTTGGCGATATTTTAATTTTACGTAACTTTATTTTCTGGATCAATAATCCGTTTAACATCGAATCAGACCCTAAGTCTTGTTTTAGTCTCTATGCAATTAATATATTGCTGTGAAAAGGGTGTGTAAAGGGTATTTACTGAGTTATTTTTTTTTATCAAAACTCCTAAAACGTGTGTGATAGAAAAAAAAAATTGGGGGGCCACCTTAAACCAGAGGAAACCCAAAAAGTACTGCAAACTCCACACAGGGCCTTGAACCCAGGAAATATGAGTATTTCAAAATGTATTTTTAAAAAACTCAGAAACCATGAAGACTACAACAACAGCCTTGCTTACTTGGGTACTTTATTTCATAAATCATAGGTGCCTGGGTGATTTATCACAGTAATTTCTAAAATAGAAACTTCAATGAGACCTTTTACCCTTTTGTGTCCACTTTCTGTAGAATGTGTCCAGTGTTACAATTTTGCAAGGCTTTCATTTCATTTTGCTTTAAGTGTATTAAGTTACAGTATTTCCAAAACGTCAGAAGAAAAGAACTGTTGGTAACGCATGCAGAGTTATACCAGAAATGATCCATTCCGAAAAAGTAGAGGAATGGAAATTAGAAGGGGAAAAGAACATTAACATTAATGATCACTGACCTTTACCACTAGATGTCGCTAGTTACTGAGCTTAAGCTTAGTAACTTAGTAAACTTACATTACATTGTTTAATACATCAAGTAGGAAGTCAAGGTGCATCTATGGGTATTTTTGTAATTCTTTTCTGGTTTAGAGACTTTTACTGTAATATTGTGATACAATAATTTGGTCATTTTTCTGCACAGCCACACATTCTTTCTTGGCTATCTGACCCTGAATACCACCCCCACTTATTGGTCTGCAGATATCCACAAGCAAGAGCAAACACACCTCTCTAAACCACTCAAGGACAGGTCTAGCACTTTTCTTGACAAAAAGGTCAGAGATCAGAGTGTAACGGAGGTCACACCAAGTTGTGCATGTGCGAGTTTGTTAATACAAGCATAAAAGAGTACCAAAAGGAATTCCACAAGTCTTTCAGCTTTTATGACCCCTAACAAGTTCAACCAACAGTGTACAAATCACAGGAAGGGACAAAAGCTGAACTGTGACATATGGGTATATTCATTTGGAGGTATGTGTGGTGTTTAGGTTTTGCACTGGACAGTACATGAGGAAACAGGCTAGGAATTAATTTATGTGATCAGTCAAGCAGCACTGAGCGTGTGTGTGTGTGTGTGTGTGTGTGGGTGTCTTGGTATTATTTGGGTGGGGACCTAAATCTGTTTACATAATCACATTATGGGGATTTGTCTCTCTTATGGGAACAAAACACAAGTCCCTATAATGTAAATCATTACATTATAAGGTGAAGACATGTTTGAAGGTCAGAGTAAGGTTATGGTTAGTGTAATAGTTAAGATTAAAGGCAAGCTGTGGTTGTGGTCATGGTAAGGATATCTCCAGGAAATCAATGTAAGTCCACGTATTGTCCCCTGATGTGATGGAAACAAGATTGTGTGTTTCTGTGTGTGAGCACATGTGCATGTGGGTGGGTGGGTGTTGGGAGGTAGGCAGCATCTCTGCATGTCAGAGAGCAAAGAAACTGTGTTATTTAGGAATCCAATCCAAGACCGCTGCAAACAGAGTGAGAGAGAGAGAGAGAGAGAGGGAAATGAGAGAGACAGGGAGAGATATAGGGTTGCGGGGAGGAGAGGAGAACAAAAGAGAAGAGAAAGACAGCAAAAGTTTCAGAAAGATAAGCTCATGGAAGTGAGTGTGTTGGCATGGTAGAGACTTACATACATAAAGAGTCATAGAGGAGACCCAGTATTAGCTGATGCAGACCTATATGGTACAGCTTTGAAGGGAAAACCCTCAAACAGCTTTTGCTTGAAATACTGAGGTCCTACGAAGGTCTGAGATGGAGGAATAAAGAAAACAACAGTTTGTGTGGAAGATCTGTGAGAAGTAGCAAGAGAGACATCTGACAGTTGATTGTTGGTACTCATCTCGCTTTCCCATGAGTGTCCTTCGCGGTGTGTGCGTGTGTGTGAGCATTCTGCACTGGCTTTTGCTGGGTGTGTGTGTGATGTGTCTGTGTGTGCTGTGTCAGAGGGACAATTTGGTGGCTGAACCACCTAACAGAAGGTGTGAAGGGGGCTGCGGTGCAACAGCATTTCCCCCAAAAGCACACCACACACATAGGAAGGACACACTCCCCAGAAAAGCACAGGAGTCTCTCCAAAGAAATGTGCAGGTGAGTTTTCCTGAGTATTGCTAATGTGTGTGCAGGTGCACTGTACTTCTCTGTTTTCTGTGTAAAAAGCTAAACCAGTATATGATTGTGTGTTAATGTTAAGAATTTTGTATTTAACTTGTATCATGCATATTAACATATATATTCTTGTGGGCATGGTAGCTTACAATTCAGTGCTATTACTGTACAGTCTTACATGAAACTTGATGTCATACCCAAGTTTATTAAATCCATGTCACATAGTGTGGCTTGCAGTATATTTATACGACCGCTGAAATCCCACAGTCTGTAGATGCCATAAATGAAGGAAAGTATCTGTATTTAGTTTATATCATTGATCAGTATCAGTCTTTTTGTTTTTGTAGCACTGAAAAAGTAGCCAATTGTAATATCTTTTGAAGCTCAAAGAAATGGCGACACAAACTACTGATCAACATGAAATTAATGAATGTTAATCATCAATATGTAATACTTTCTTAACACCCCAATGTCCTCATATGAGAGACATTATATTTTCTTCAAACCACATTGTGTGTATGTCCGTGTAAGATTCTCACATGAAGACAATTGGATATTACTCTTTTGCCAAACTTCTTACTGTTTGAATATTAATCAATTTTAATAGTTATCAGGTAGTAAGGAACAGAGCCAGTGTGGAGAAATGAAGAAACACACGACATTGCGGTTTGAGTCTTAGGAAGTTATGATGAGACTGTTAATTACATCTATTATATCGGTTGCTTTTATATCGTTATGATGAGACTGTTAATTACATCTATTATATCGGTTGCTTTTATATCAATTTTTAAAGAATGTACCTGTACTAGAAAACTTTCAAATGCTTGCTGCCAATTGCATTATTATCCATGTTCCATGCATCCATCTATCTATCTATCCATCTATCCATCCATCCATCTATCCATTAACCACTTTATCCTGATCATAGTCAACAAAATAAAGCCTAGAACCAATCCATCATTAGACAACATGCAAACATTACAGACAATTTACAACAGCCAGTTCCCCTCGCTGAGGCTATCTACCCATTATCAAAGATTTTAAGGAAAGATCTGAAAATTCACAAAATTTAACCAAATGTAATATAGTTAGCTGTGTGTGTGTGTGTGTGTGTGTGTGTGTGTGTGTGTGTGTGTGTGTGTGTGTGTGTGTGTGTGTGTGTG